>CAWVQA010001325.1:0-125649 GCA_963932145.1 Acanthosepion lycidas
GTTGAAGCTTCAAACGGCAATTTAAGGCATTTCCCTTGCAGCTAGGCTACCGGAAGTGGGGTTTATCAGATTCTCCAACTCATTGTGCATCTAATAGGCGAATAAAATCACTACCAAAAATGACAAATCTTAAACGACTTTTTTTTTCGATACCCAAATAACGTGAACTGGGAACCCAAAGTTGAAGCTTCAAACGGCAATTAAAGGCATTTCTCTTGCAGCTAGACTACCGGAAGTGGGGTTTATCAGATTCTCCAACTCATTGTGCATCGAATAGGCTAATAAAATCACTACCAAAAATGACAAATCTTAAACGACTTTTTTTTTCGATACCCAAATAACGTGAACTGGGAACCCAAAGTTGAAGCTTCAAACGGCAATTTAAGGCATTTCTCTTGCAGCTAGACTACCGGAAGTGGGGTTTATCAGATTCTCCAACTCATTGTGCATCGAATAGGCTAATAAAATCACTACCAAAAATGACAAATCTTAAACGACTTTTTTTTTCGATACCCAAATAACGTGAACTGGGAACCCAAAGTTGAAGCTTCAAACGGCAATTTAAGGCATTTCTCTTGCAGCTAGACTACCGGAAGTGGGGTTTATCAGATTCTCCAACTCATTGTGCATCGAATAGGCTAATAAAATCACTACCAAAAATGACAAATCTTAAACGACTTTTTTTTTCGATACCCAAATAACGTGAACTGGGAACCCAAAGTTGAAGCTTCAAACGGCAATTTAAGCATTTCTCTTGCAGCTAGGCTACCGGAAGTGGGGTTTATCAGATTCTCCAACTCATTGTGCATCGAATAGGCTAATAAAATCACTACCAAAAATGACAAATCTTAAACGACTTTTTTTTTCGATACCCAAATAACGTGAACTGGGAACCCAAAGTTGAAGCTTCAAACGGCAATTTAAGGCATTTCTCTTGCAGCTAGACTACCGGAAGTGGGGTTTATCAGATTCTCCAAATCATTGTGCATCGAATAGGCGAATAAAATCACTACCAAAAATGACAAATCTTAATCGACTTTTTTTTACGATACCCAAATAACGTGAACTGGGAACCCAAAGTTGAAGCTTCAAACGGCAATTTAAGGCATTTCCCTTGCTGCTAGGCTACCGGAAGTGGGGTTTATCAGATTCTCCAACTCATTGTGCATCTAATAGGCGAATAAAATCACTACCAAAAATGACAAATCTTAATCGACTTTTTTTTACGATACCCAAATAACGTGAACTGGGAACCCAAAGTTGAAGCTTCAAACGGCAATTTAAGGCATTTCTCTTGCAGCTAGACTACCGGAAGTGGGGTTTATCAGATTCTCCAACTCATTGTGCATCGAATAGGCTAATAAAATCACTACCAAAAATGACAAATCTTAAACGACTTTTTTTTTCGATACCCAAATAACGTGAACTGGGAACCCAAAGTTGAAGCTTCAAACG
Source organism: Acanthosepion lycidas (assembly GCA_963932145.1). NCBI lineage: Eukaryota > Metazoa > Mollusca > Cephalopoda > Sepiida > Sepiidae > Acanthosepion > Acanthosepion lycidas. The sequence continues at coordinate 1,456 of CAWVQA010001325.1, forward strand.
GCAATTTAAGGCATTTCTCTTGCAGCTAGACTACCGGAAGTGGGGTTTATCAGATTCTCCAACTCATTGTGCATCGAATAGGCTAATAAAATCACTACCAAAAATGACAAATCTTAAACGACTTTTTTTTTCGATACCCAAATAACGTGAACTGGGAACCCAAAGTTGAAGCTTCAAACGGCAATTTAAGGCATTTCCCTTGCAGCTAGGCTACCGGAAGTGGGTTTTATCAGATTCTCCAACTCATTGTGCATCTAATATGCGAATAAAATCACTACCAAAAATGACAAATCTTAATCGACTTTTTTTTACGATACCCAAATAACGTGAACTGGGAACCCAAAGTTGAAGCTTCAAACGGCAATTTAAGGCATTTCCCTTGCAGCTAGGCTACCGGAAGTGGGGTTTATCAGATTCTCCAACTCATTGTGCATCTAATAGGCGAATAAAATCACTACCAAAAATGACAAATCTTAAACGACTTTTTTTTTCGATACCCAAATAACGTGAACTGGGAACCCAAAGTTGAAGCTTCAAACGGCAATTTAAGGCATTTCTCTTGCAGCTAGACTACCGGAAGTGGGGTTTATCAGATTCTCCAACTCATTGTGCATCGAATAGGCTAATAAAATCACTACCAAAAATGACAAATCTTAAACGACTTTTTTTTTCGATACCCAAATAACGTGAACTGGGAACCCAAAGTTGAAGCTTCAAACGGCAATTTAAGGCATTTCCCTTGCAGCTAGACTACCGGAAGTGGGGTTTATCAGATTCTCCAACTCATTGTGCATCGAATAGGCTAATAAAATCACTACCAAAAATGACAAATCTTAAACGACTTTTTTTTTCGATACCCAAATAACGTGAACTGGGAACCCAAAGTTGAAGCTTCAAACGGCAATTTAAGACATTTCTCTTGCAGCTAGACTACCGGAAGTGGGGTTTATCAGATTCTCCAACTCATTGTGCATCGAATAGGCTAATAAAATCACTACCAAAAATGACAAATCTTAAACGACTTTTTTTTTCGATACCCAAATAACGTGAACTGGGAACCCAAAGTTGAAGCTTCAAACGGCAATTTAAGGCATTTCCTTGGCAGCTAGGCTACCGGAAGTGGGGTTTATCAGATTCTCCAACTCATTGTGCATCGAATAGGCTAATAAAATCACTACCAAAAATGACAAATCTTAAACGACTTTTTTTTTCGATACCCAAATAACGTGAACTGGGAACCCAAAGTTGAAGCTTCAAACGGCAATTTAAGGCATTTCTCTTGCAGCTAGACTACCGGAAGTGGGGTTTATCAGATTCTCCAAATCATTGTGCATCGAATAGGCGAATAAAATCACTACCAAAAATGACAAATCTTAATCGACTTTTTTTTACGATACCCAAATAACGTGAACTGGGAACCCAAAGTTGAAGCTTCAAACGGCAATTTAAGGCATTTCCCTTGCTGCTAGGCTACCGGAAGTGGGGTTTATCAGATTCTCCAACTCATTGTGCATCTAATAGGGGAATAAAATCACTACCAAAAATGACAAATCTTAATCGACTTTTTTTTACGATACCCAAATAACGTGAACTGGGAACCCAAAGTTGAAGCTTCAAACGGCAATTTAAGGCATTTCTCTTGCAGCTAGACTACCGGAAGTGGGGTTTATCAGATTCTCCAACTCATTGTGCATCGAATAGGCTAATAAAATCACTACCAAAAATGACAAATCTTAAACGACTTTTTTTTTCGATACCCAAATAACGTGAACTGGGAACCCAAAGTTGAAGCTTCAAACGGCAATTTAAGGCATTTCTCTTGCAGCTAGACTACCGGAAGTGGGGTTTATCAGATTCTCCAACTCATTGTGCATCGAATAGGCTAATAAAATCACTACCAAAAATGACAAATCTTAAACGACTTTTTTTTTCGATACCCAAATAACGTGAACTGGGAACCCAAAGTTGAAGCTTCAAACGGCAATTTAAGGCATTTCCCTTGCAGCTAGGCTACCGGAAGTCGGTTTTATCAGATTCTCCAACTCATTGTGCATCTAATATGCGAATAAAATCACTACCAAAAATGACAAATCTTAATCGACTTTTTTTTACGATACCCAAATAACGTGAACTGGGAACCCAAAGTTGAAGCTTCAAACGGCAATTTAAGGCATTTCCCTTGCAGCTAGGCTACCGGAAGTGGGGTTTATCAAATTCTCCAACTCATTGTGCATCTAATAGGCGAATAAAATCACTACCAAAAATGACAAATCTTAAACGACTTTTTTTTTCGATACCCAAATAACGTGAACTGGGAACCCAAAGTTGAAGCTTCAAACGGCAATTTAAGGCATTTCTCTTGCAGCTAGACTACCGGAAGTGGGGTTTATCAGATTCTCCAACTCATTGTGCATCGAATAGGCTAATAAAATCACTACCAAAAATGACAAATCTTAAACGACTTTTTTTTTCGATACCCAAATAACGTGAACTGGGAACCCAAAGTTGAAGCTTCAAACGGCAATTTAAGGCATTTCCCTTGCAGCTAGACTACCGGAAGTGGGGTTTATCAGATTCTCCAACTCATTGTGCATCGAATAGGCTAATAAAATCACTACCAAAAATGACAAATCTTAAACGACTTTTTTTTTCGATACCCAAATAACGTGAACTGGGAACCCAAAGTTGAAGCTTCAAACGGCAATTTAAGGCATTTCCTTGGCAGCTAGGCTACCGGAAGTGGGGTTTATCAGATTCTCCAACTCATTGTGCATCGAATAGGTTAATAAAATCACTACCAAAAATGACAAATCTTAAACGACTTTTTTTTTCGATACCCAAATAACGTGAACTGGGAACCCAAAGTTGAAGCTTCAAACGGCAATTTAAGGCATTTCTCTTGCAGCTAGACTACCGGAAGTGGGGTTTATCAGATTCTCCAAATCATTGTGCATCGAATAGGCGAATAAAATCACTACCAAAAATGACAAATCTTAATCGACTTTTTTTTACGATACCCAAATAACGTGAACTGGGAACCCAAAGTTGAAGCTTCAAACGGCAATTTAAGGCATTTCCCTTGCTGCTAGGCTACCGGAAGTGGGGTTTATCAGATTCTCCAACTCATTGTGCATCTAATAGGCGAATAAAATCACTACCAAAAATGACAAATCTTAATCGACTTTTTTTTACGATACCCAAATAACGTGAACTGGGAACCCAAAGTTGAAGCTTCAAACGGCAATTTAAGGCATTTCTCTTGCAGCTAGACTACCGGAAGTGGGGTTTATCAGATTCTCCAACTCATTGTGCATCGAATAGGCTAATAAAATCACTACCAAAAATGACAAATCTTAAACGACTTTTTTTTTCGATACCCAAATAACGTGAACTGGGAACCCAAAGTTGAAGCTTCAAACGGCAATTTAAGGCATTTCTCTTGCAGCTAGACTACCGGAAGTGGGGTTTATCAGATTCTCCAACTCATTGTGCATCGAATAGGCTAATAAAATCACTACCAAAAATGACAAATCTTAAACGACTTTTTTTTTCGATACCCAAATAACGTGAACTGGGAACCCAAAGTTGAAGCTTCAAACGGCAATTTAAGGCATTTCTCTTGCAGCTAGACTACCGGAAGTGGGGTTTATCAGATTCTCCAACTCATTGTGCATCGAATAGGCTAATAAAATCACTACCAAAAATGACAAATCTTAAACGACTTTTTTTTTCGATACCCAAATAACGTGAACTGGGAACCCAAAGTTGAAGCTTCAAACGGCAATTTAAGGCATTTCCCTTGCAGCTAGGCTACCGGAAGTGGGTTTTATCAGATTCTCCAACTCATTGTGCATCTAATATGCGAATAAAATCACTACCAAAAATGACAAATCTTAATCGACTTTTTTTTACGATACCCAAATAACGTGAACTGGGAACCCAAAGTTGAAGCTTCAAACGGCAATTTAAGGCATTTCCCTTGCAGCTAGGCTACCGGAAGTGGGGTTTATCAGATTCTCCAACTCATTGTGCATCTAATAGGCGAATAAAATCACTACCAAAAATGACAAATCTTAAACGACTTTTTTTTTCGATACCCAAATAACGTGAACTGGGAACCCAAAGTTGAAGCTTCAAACGGCAATTTAAGGCATTTCTCTTGCAGCTAGACTACCGGAAGTGGGGTTTATCAGATTCTCCAACTCATTGTGCATCGAATAGGCTAATAAAATCACTACCAAAAATGACAAATCTTAAACGACTTTTTTTTTCGATACCCAAATAACGTGAACTGGGAACCCAAAGTTGAAGCTTCAAACGGCAATTTAAGGCATTTCCCTTGCAGCTAGACTACCGGAAGTGGGGTTTATCAGATTCTCCAACTCATTGTGCATCGAATAGGCTAATAAAATCACTACCAAAAATGACAAATCTTAAACGACTTTTTTTTTCGATACCCAAATAACGTGAACTGGGAACCCAAAGTTGAAGCTTCAAACGGCAATTTAAGACATTTCTCTTGCAGCTAGACTACCGGAAGTGGGGTTTATCAGATTCTCCAACTCATTGTGCATCGAATAGGCTAATAAAATCACTACCAAAAATGACAAATCTTAAACGACTTTTTTTTTCGATACCCAAATAACGTGAAATGGGAACCCAAAGTTGAAGCTTCAAACGGCAATTTAAGGCATTTCCTTGGCAGCTAGGCTACCGGAAGTGGGGTTTATCAGATTCTCCAACTCATTGTGCATCGAATAGGCTAATAAAATCACTACCAAAAATGACAAATCTTAAACGACTTTTTTTTTCGATACCCAAATAACGTGAACTGGGAACCCAAAGTTGAAGCTTCAAACGGCAATTTAAGGCATTTCTCTTGCAGCTACACTACCGGAAGTGGTGTTTATCAGATTCTCCAACTCATTGTGCATCGAATAGGCTAATAAAATCACTACCAAAAATGACAAATCTTAAACGACTTTTTTTTTCGATACCCAAATAACGTGAACTGGGAACCCAAAGTTGAAGCTTCAAACGGCAATTTAAGGCATTTCTCTTGCAGCTAGACTACCGGAAGTGGGGTTTATCAGATTCTCCAACTCATTGTGCATCGAATAGGCTAATAAAATCACTACCAAAAATGACAAATCTTAAACGACTTTTTTTTTCGATACCCAAATAACGTGAACTGGGAACCCAAAGTTGAAGCTTCAAACGGCAATTTAAGGCATTTCCCTTGCAGCTAGGCTACCGGAAGTGGGGTTTATCAGATTCTCCAACTCATTGTGCATCTAATAGGCGAATAAAATCACTACCAAAAATGACAAATCTTAAACGACTTTTTTTTTTGATACCCAAATAACGTGAACTGGGAACCCAAAGTTGAAGCTTCAAACGGCAATTTAAGGCATTTCTCTTGCAGCTAGACTACCGGAAGTGGGGTTTATCAGATTCTCCAACTCATTGTGCATCGAATAGGCTAATAAAATCACTACCAAAAATGACAAATCTTAAACGACTTTTTTTTTCGATACCCAAATAACGTGAACTGGGAACCCAAAGTTGAAGCTTCAAACGGCAATTTAAGGCATTTCTCTTGCAGCTAGACTACCGGAAGTGGGGTTTATCAGATTCTCCAACTCATTGTGCATCGAATAGGCTAATAAAATCACTACCAAAAATGACAAATCTTAAACGACTTTTTTTTTCGATACCCAAATAACGTGAACTGGGAACCCAAAGTTTAAGCTTCAAACGGCAATTTAAGGCATTTCTCTTGCAGCTAGGCTACCGGAAGTGGGGTTTATCAGATTCTCCAACTCATTGTGCATCGAATAGGCTAATAAAATCACTACCAAAAATGACAAATCTTAAACGACTTTTTTTTTTCGATACCCAAATAACGTGAACTGGGAACCCAAAGTTGAAGCTTCAAACGGCAATTTAAGGCATTTCTCTTGCAGCTAGACTACCGGAAGTGGGGTTTATCAGATTCTCCAACTCATTGTGCATCGAATAGGCTAATAAAATCACTACCAAAAATGACAAATCTTAAACGACTTTTTTTTTCGATACCCAAATAACGTGAACTGGGAACCCAAAGTTGAAGCTTCAAACGGCAATTTAAGGCATTTCTCTTGCAGCTAGACTACCGGAAGTGGGGTTTATCAGATTCTCCAACTCATTGTGCATCGAATAGGCTAATAAAATCACTACCAAAAATGACAAATCTTAAACGACTTTTTTTTTCGATACCCAAATAACGTGAACTGGGAACCCAAAGTTGAAGCTTCAAACGGCAATTTAAGGCATTTCTCTTGCAGCTAGACTACCGGAAGTGGGGTTTATCAGATTCTCCAACTCATTGTGCATCGAATAGGCTAATAAAATCACTACCAAAAATGACAAATCTTAAACGACTTTTTTTTTCGATACCCAAATAACGTGAACTGGGAACCCAAAGTTGAAGCTTCAAACGGCAATTTAAGGCATTTCTCTTGCAGCTAGACTACCGGAAGTGGGGTTTATCAGATTCTCCAACTCATTGTGCATCGAATAGGCTAATAAAATCACTACCAAAAATGACAAATCTTAAACGACTTTTTTTTTCGATACCCAAATAACGTGAACTGGGAACCCAAAGTTGAAGCTTCAAACGGCAATTTAAGGCATTTCTCTTGCAGCTAGACTACCGGAAGTGGGGTTTATCAGATTCTCCAACTCATTGTGCATCGAATAGGCTAATAAAATCACTACCAAAAATGACAAATCTTAAACGACTTTTTTTTTCGATACCCAAATAACGTGAACTGGGAACCCAAAGTTGAAGCTTCAAACGGCAATTTAAGGCATTTCTCTTGCAGCTAGACTACCGGAAGTGGGGTTTATCAGATTCTCCAACTCATTGTGCATCTAATAGGCGAATAAAATCACTACCAAAAATGACAAATCTTAATCGACTTTTTTTTACGATACCCAAATAACGTGAACTGGGAACCCAAAGTTGAAGCTTCAAACGGCAATTTAAGGCATTTCCCTTGCAGCTAGGCTACCGGAAGTGGGGTTTATCAGATTCTCCAACTCATTGTGCATCTAATAGGCGAATAAAATCACTACCAAAAATGACAAATCTTAATCGACTTTTTTTTACGATACCCAAATAACGTTAACTGGGAACACAAAGTTGAAGCTTCAAACGGCAATTTAAGGCATTTCCCTTGCAGCTAGGCTACCGGAAGTGGGGTTTATCAGATTCTCCAACTCATTGTGCATCGAATAGGCGAATAAAATCACTACCAAAAATGACAAATCTTAAACAAATTTTTTTTTCGATACCCAAATAACGTGAACTGGGAACCCAAAGTTGAAGCTTCAAACGGCAATTTAAGGCATTTCACTTGCAGCTAGACTACCGGAAGTGGGGTTTATCAGATTCTCCAACTCATTGTGCATCGAATAGGCTAATAAAATCACTACCAAAAATGACAAATCTTAAACGACTTTTTTTTTCGATACCCAAATAACGTGAACTGGGAACCCAAAGTTGAAGCTTCAAACGGTAATTTAAGGCATTTCTCTTGCAGCTAGACTACCGGAAGTGGGGTTTATCAGATTCTCCAACTCATTGTGCATCGAATAGGCTAATAAAATCACTACCAAAAATGACAAATCTTAAACGACTTTTTTTTTCGATACCCAAATAACGTGAACTGGGAACCCAAAGTTGAAGCTTCAAACGGCAATTTAAGGCATTTCTCTTGCAGCTAGACTACCGGAAGTGGGGTTTATCAGATTCTCCAACTCATTGTGCATCTAATAGGCGAATAAAATCACTACCAAAAATGACAAATCTTAATCGACTTTTTTTTACGATACCCAAATAACGTGAACTGGGAACCCAAAGTTGAAGCTTCAAACGGCAATTTAAGGCATTTCTCTCACAGCTAGACTACCGGAAGTGGGGTTTATCAGATTCTCCAACTCATTGTGCATCGAATAGGCTAATAAAATCACTACCAAAAATGACAAATCTTAATCGACTTTTTTTTACGATACCCAAATAACGTGAACTGGGAACCCAAAGTTGAAGCTTCAAACGGCAATTTAAGGCATTTCCCTTGCAGCTAGGCTACCGGAAGTGGGGTTTATCAGATTCTCCAACTCATTGTGCATCGAATAGGCTAATAAAATCACTACCAAAAATGACAAATCTTAATCGACTTTTTTTTTACGATACCCAAATAACGTGAACTGGGAACCCAAAGTTGAAGCTTCAAACGGCAATTTAAGGCATTTCTCTTGCAGCTAGACTACCGGAAGTGGGGTTTATCAGATTCTCCAACTCATTGTGCATCGAATAGGCTAATAAAATCACTACCAAAAATGACAAATCTTAATCGACTTTTTTTTACGATACCCAAATAACGTGAACTGGGAACCCAAAGTTGAAGCTTCAAACGGCAATTTAAGGCATTTCTCTTGCAGTTAGGCTCCCGGAAGTGGGGTTTATCAGATTCTCCAACTCATTGTGCATCGAATAGGCTAATAAAATCACTACCAAAAATGACAAATCTTAAACGACTTTTTTTTTTCGATACCCAAATAACGTGAACTGGGAACCCAAAGTTGAAGCTTCAAACGGCAATTTAAGGCATTTCCCTTGCAGCTAGACTACCGGAAGTGGGGTTTATCAGATTCTCCAACTCATTGTGCATCTAATAGGCGAATAAAATCACTACCAAAAATGACAAATCTTAAACGATTTTTTTTTCGATACCCAAATAACGTGAACTGGGAACCCAAAGTTAAAGCTTCAAACGGCAATTTAAGGCATTTCTCTTGCAGCTAGACTACCGGAAGTGGGGTTTATCAGATTCTCCAACTCATTGTGCATCTAATAGGCGAATAAAATCACTACCAAAAATGACAAATCTTAATCGACTTTTTTTTACGATACCCAAATAACGTGAACTGGGAACCCAAAGTTGAAGCTTCAAACGGCAATTTAAGGCATTTCCCTTGCAGCTAGGCTACCGGAAGTGGGGTTTATCAGATTCTCCAACTCATTGTGCATCTAATAGGCGAATAAAATCACTACCAAAAATGACAAATCTTAAACGACTTTTTTTTTCGATACCCAAATAACGTGATCTGGGAACCCAAAGTTGAAGCTTCAAACGGCAATTTAAGGCATTTCTCTTGCAGCTAGACTACCGGAAGTGGGGTTTATCAGATTCTCCAACTCATTGTGCATCGAATAGGCTAATAAAATCACTACCAAAAATGACAAATCTTAATCGACTTTTTTTTACGATACCCAAATAACGTGAACTGGGAACCCAAAGTTGAAGCTTCAAACGGCAATTTAAGGCATTTCCCTTGCAGCTAGGCTACCGGAAGTGGGGTTTATCAGATTCTCCAACTCATTGTGCATCGAATAGGCTAATAAAATCACTACCAAAAATGACAAATCTTAATCGACTTTTTTTTACGATACCCAAATAACGTGAACTGGGAACCCAAAGTTGAAGCTTCAAACGGCAATTTAAGGCATTTCTCTTGCAGCTAGACTACCGGAAGTGGGGTTTATCAGATTCTCCAACTCATTGTGCATCGAATAGGCTAATAAAATCACTACCAAAAATGACAAATCTTAATCGACTTTTTTTTACGATACCCAAATAACGTGAACTGGGAACCAAAAGTTGAAGCTTCAAACGGCAATTTAAGGCATTTCTCTTGCAGCTAGGCTCCCGGAAGTGGGGTTTATCAGATTCTCCAACTCATTGTGCATCGAATAGGCTAATAAAATCACTACCAAAAATGACAAATCTTAAACGACTTTTTTTTTTCGATACCCAAATAACGTGAACTGGGAACCCAAAGTTGAAGCTTCAAACGGCAATTTAAGGCATTTCCCTTGCAGCTAGGCTACCGGAAGTGGGGTTTATCAGATTCTCCAACTCATTGTGCATCTAATAGGCGAATAAAATCACTACCAAAAATGACAAATCTTAAACGACTTTTTTTTTCGATACCCAAATAACGTGAACTGGGAACCCAAAGTTGAAGCTTCAAACGGCAATTTAAGGCATTTCTCTTGCAGCTAGACTACCGGAAGTGGGGTTTATCAGATTCTCCAACTCATTGTGCATCGAATAGGCTAATAAAATCACTACCAAAAATGACAAATCTTAAACGACTTTTTTTTTCGATACCCAAATAACGTGAACTGGGAACCCAAAGTTGAAGCTTCAAACGGCAATTTAAGGCATTTCTCTTGCAGCTAGACTACCGGAAGTGGGGTTTATCAGATTCTCCAACTCATTGTGCATCGAATAGGCTAATAAAATCACTACCAAAAATGACAAATCTTAAACGACTTTTTTTTTCGATACCCAAATAACGTGAACTGGGAACCCAAAGTTGAAGCTTCAAACGGCAATTTAAGGCATTTCTCTTGCAGCTAGACTACCGGAAGTGGGGTTTATCAGATTCTCCAACTCATTGTGCATCGAATAGGCTAATAAAATCACTACCAAAAATGACAAATCTTAAACGACTTTTTTTTTCGATACCCAAATAACGTGAACTGGGAACCCAAAGTTGAAGCTTCAAACGGCAATTTAAGGCATTTCTCTTGCAGCTAGACTACCGGAAGTGGGGTTTATCAGATTCTCCAACTCATTGTGCATCGAATAGGCGAATAAAATCACTACCAAAAATGACAAATCTTAAACGACTTTTTTTTTCGATACCCAAATAACGTGAACTGGGAACCCAAAGTTGAAGCTTCAAACGGCAATTTAAGGCATTTCTCTTGCAGCTAGACTACCGGAAGTGGGGTTTATCAGATTCTCCAACTCATTGTGCATCGAATAGGCTAATAAAATCACTACCAAAAATGACAAATCTTAATCGACTTTTTTTTACGATACCCAAATAACGTGAACTGGGAACCCAAAGTTGAAGCTTCAAACGGCAATTTAAGGCATTTCTCTTGCAGCTAGACTACCGGAAGTGGGGTTTATCAGATTCTCCAACTCATTGTGCATCTAATAGGCGAATAAAATCACTACCAAAAATGACAAATCTTAATCGACTTTTTTTTACGATACCCAAATAACGTGAACTGGGAACCCAAAGTTGAAGCTTCAAACGGCAATTTAAGGCATTTCACTTGCAGCTAGGCTACCGGAAGTGGGGTTTATCAGATTCTCCAACTCATTGTGCATCTAATAGGCGAATAAAATCACTACCAAAAATGACAAATCTTAAACGACTTTTTTTTTCGATACCCAAATAACGTGAACTGGGAACCCAAAGTTGAAGCTTCAAACGGCAATTTAAGGCATTTCCCTTGCAGCTAGACTACCGGAAGTGGGGTTTATCAGATTCTCCAACTCATTGTGCATCGAATAGGCTAATAAAATCACTACCAAACATGACAAATCTTAAACGACTTTTTTTTTCGATACCCAAATAACGTGAACTGGGAACCCAAAGTTGAAGCTTCAAACGGCAATTTAAGGCATTTCTCTTGCAGCTAGACTACCGGAAGTGGGGTTTATCAGATTCTCCAACTCATTGTGCATCGAATAGGCTAATAAAATCACTACCAAAAATGACAAATCTTAAACGACTTTTTTTTTCGATACCCAAATAACGTGAACTGGGAACCCAAAGTTGAAGCTTCAAACGGCAATTTAAGGCATTTCTATTGCAGCTAGACTACCGGAAGTGGGGTTTATCAGATTCTCCAACTCATTGTGCATCGAATAGGCTAATAAAATAACTACCAAAAATGACAAATCTTAAACGACTTTTTTTTTCGATACCCAAATAACGTGAACTGGGAACCCAAAGTTGAAGCTTCAAACGGCAATTTAAGGCATTTCTCTTGCAGCTAGACTACCGGAAGTGGGGTTTATCAGATTCTCCAACTCATTGTGCATCGAATAGGCTAATAAAATCACTACCAAAAATGACAAATCTTAATCGACTTTTTTTTACGATACCCAAATAACCTGAACTGGGAACCCAAAGTTGAAGCTTCAAACGGCAATTTAAGGCATTTCTCTTGCAGCTAGACTACCGGAAGTGGGGTTTATCAGATTCTCCAACTCATTGTGCATCTAATAGGCGAATAAAATCACTACCAAAAATGACAAATCTTAATCGACTTTTTTTTACGATACCCAAATAACGTGAACTGGGAACCCAAAGTTGAAGCTTCAAACGGCAATTTAAGGCATTTCCCTTGCTGCTAGGCTGCCGGAAGTGGGGTTTATCAGATTCTCCAACTCATTGTGCATCGAATAGGCTAATAAAATCACTACCAAAAATGACAAATCTTAATCGACTTTTTTTTACGATACCCAAATAACCTGAACTGGGAACCCAAAGTTGAAGCTTCAAACGGCAATTTAAGGCATTTCTCTTGCAGCTAGACTACCGGAAGTGGGGTTTATCAGATTCTCCAACTCATTGTGCATCGAATAGGCTAATAAAATCACTACCAAAAATGACATATCTTAAACGACTTTTTTTTTCGATACCCAAATAACGTGAACTGGGCACCCAAAGTTGAAGCTTCAAACGGCAATTTAAGGCATTTCTCTTGCAGCTAGACTACCGGAAGTGGGGTTTATCAGATTCTCCAACTCATTGTGCATCGAATAGGCTAATAAAATCACTACCAAAAATGACAAATCTTAATCGACTTTTTTTTACGATACCCAAATAACGTGAACTGGGAACCCAAAGTTGAAGCTTCAAACGGCAATTTAAGGCATTTCTCTTGCAGCTAGACTACCGGAAGTGGGGTTTATCAGATTCTCCAACTCATTGTGCATCTAATAGGCGAATAAAATCACTACCAAAAATGACAAATCTTAAACGACTTTTTTTTTCGATACCCAAATAACGTGAACTGGGAACCCAAAGTTGAAGCTTCAAACGGAAATTTAAGGCATTTCTCTTGCAGCTAGACTACCGGGAGTGGGGTTTATCAGATTCTCCAACTCATTGTGCATCGAATAGGCTAATAAAATCACTACCAAAAATGACAAATCTTAATCGACTTTTTTTTACGATACCCAAATAACGTGAACTGGGAACCCAAAGTTGAAGCTTCAAACGGCAATTTAAGGCATTTCTCTTGCAGCTAGACTACCGGAAGTGGGGTTTATCAGATTCTCCAACTCATTGTGCATCTAATAGGCGAATAAAATCACTACCAAAAATGACAAATCTTAATCGACTTTTTTTTACGATACCCAAATAACGTGAACTGGGAACCCAAAGTTGAAGCTTCAAACGGCAATTTAAGGCATTTCCCTTGCAGCTAGGCTACCGGAAGTGGGGTTTATCAGATTCTCCAACTCATTGTGCATCTAATAGGCGAATAAAATCACTACCAAAAATGACAAATCTTAAACGACTTTTTTTTTCGATACCCAAATAACGTGAACTGGGAACCCAAAGTTGAAGCTTCAAACGGCAATTTAAGGCATTTCCCTTGCAGCTAGGCTACCGGAAGTGGGGTTTATCAGATTCTCCAACTCATTGTGCATCGAATAGGCTAATAAAATCACTACCAAAAATGACAAATCTTAATCGACTTTTTTTTACGATACCCAAATAACGTGAACTGGGAACCCAAAGTTGAAGCTTCAAACGGCAATTTAAGGCATTTCTCTTGCAGCTAGACTACCGGAAGTGGGGTTTATCAGATTCTCCAACTCATTGTGCATCGAATAGGCTAATAAAATCACTACCAAAAATGACAAATCTTAAACGACATTTTTTTTCGATACCCAAATAACGTGAACTGGGAACCCAAAGTTGAAGCTTCAAACGGCAATTTAAGGCATTTCCCTTGCAGCTAAGCTACCGGAAGTGGGGTTTATCAGATTCTCCAACTCATTGTGCATCTAATAGGCGAATAAAATCACTACCAAAAATGACAAATCTTAATCGACTTTTTTTTACGATACCCAAATAACGTGAACTGGGAACCCAAAGTTGAAGCTTCAAACGGCAATTTAAGGCATTTCCCTTGCAGCTAGACTACCGGAAGTGGGGTTTATCAGATTCTCCAACTCATTGTGCATCTAATAGGCGAATAAAATCACTACCAAAAATGACAAATCTTAAACGACTTTTTTTTTCGATACCCAAATAACGTGAACTGGGAACCCAAAGTTGAAGCTTCAAACGGCAATTTAAGGCATTTCTCTTGCAGCTAGACTACCGGAAGTGGGGTTTATCAGATTCTCCAACTCATTGTGCATCTAATAGGCGAATAAAATCACTACCAAAAATGACAAATCTTAAACGACTTTTTTTTTCGATACCCAAATAACGTGAACTGGGAACCCAAAGTTGAAGCTTCAAACGGCAATTTAAGGCATTTCTCTTGCAGCTAGACTACCGGAAGTGGGGTTTATCAGATTCTCCAACTCATTGTGCATCGAATAGGCTAATAAAATCACAACCAAAAATGACAAATCTTAAAAGACTTTTTTTTTCGATACCCAAATAACGTGAACTGGGAACCCAAAGTTGAAGCTTCAAACGGCAATTTAAGGCATTTCTCGCGCAGATAGACTACCGGAAGTGGGGTTTATCAGATTCTCCAACTCATTGTGCATCGAATAGGCTAATAAAATCACTACCAAAAATGACAAATCTTAATCGACTTTTTTTTACGATACCCAAATAGCGTGAACTGGGAACCCAAAGTTGAAGCTTCAAACGGCAATTTAAGGCATTTCTCTTGCAGCTAGACTAACGGAAGTGGGGTTTATCAGATTCTCCAACTCATTGTGCATCGAATAGGCTAATAAAATCACTACCAAAAATGACAAATCTTAAACGACTTTTTTTTTCGATACCCAAATAACGTGAACTGGGAACCCAAAGTTGAAGCTTCAAACGGCAATTTAAGGCATTTCTCTTGCAGCTAGACTACCGGAAGTGGGGTTTATCAGATTCTCCAACTCATTGTGCATCGAATAGACGAATAAAATCACTACCAAAAATGACAAATCTTAAACGACTTTTTTTTTCGATACCCAAATAACGTGAACTGGGAACCCAAAGTTGAAGCTTCAAACGGCAATTTAAGGCATTTCCCTTGCAGCTAGGCTACCGGAAGTGGGGTTTATCAGATTCTCCAACTCATTGTGCATCTAATAGGCGAATAAAATCACTACCAAAAATGACAAATCTTAATCGACTTTTTTTTACGATACCCAAATAACGTGAACTGGGAACCCAAAGTTGAAGCTTCAAACGGCAATTTAAGGCATTTCCCTTGCAGCTAGGCTACCGGAAGTGGGGTTTATCAGATTCTCCAACTCATTGTGCATCTAATAGGCGAATAAAATCACTAGCAAAAATGACAAATCTTAAACGACTTTTTTTTTCGATACCCAAATAACGTGAACTGGGAACCCAAAGTTGAAGCTTCAAACGGCAATTTAAGGCATTTCTCTTGCAGCTAGACTACCGGAAGTGGGGTTTATCAGATTCTCCAACTCATTGTGCATCGAATAGGCTAATAAAATCACTACCAAAAATGACAAATCTTAAACGACTTTTTTTTTCGATACCCAAATAACGTGAACTGGGAACCCAATGTTGAAGCTTCAAACGGCAATTTAAGGCATTTCTCTTGCAGCTAGGCTACCGGAAGTGGGGTTTATCAGATTCTCCAACTCATTGTGCATCGAATAGGCTAATAAAATCACTACCAAAAATGACAATTCTTAATCGACTTTTTTTTACGATACCCAAATAACGTGAACTGGGAACCCAAAGTTGAAGCTTCAAACGGCAATTTAAGGCATTTCTCTTGCAGCTAGACTACCGGAAGTGGGGTTTATCAGATTCTCCAACTCATTGTGCATCGAATAGGCTAATAAAATCACTACCAAAAATGACAAATCTTAAACGACTTTTTTTTTCGATACCCAAATAACGTGAACTGGGAACCCAAAGTTGAAGCTTCAAACGGCAATTTAAGGCATTTCCCTTGCAGCTAGGCTACCGGAAGTGGGGTTTATCAGATTCTCCAACTCATTGTGCATGTAATAGGCGAATAAAATCACTACCAAAAATGACAAATCTTAATCGACTTTTTTTTACGATACCCAAATAACGTGAACTGGGAACCCAAAGTTGAAGCTTCAAACGGCAATTTAAGGCATTTCCCTTGCAGCTAGGCTACCGGAAGTGGGGTTTATCAGATTCTCCAACTCATTGTGCATCGAATAGGCTAATAAAATCACTACCAAAAATGACAAATCTTAATCGACTTTTTTTTACGATACCCAAATAACGTGAACTGGGAACCCAAAGTTGAAGCTTCAAACGGCAATTTAAGGCATTTCCCTTGCAGCTAGGCTACCGGAAGTGGGGTTTATCAGATTCTCCAACTCATTGTGCATCGAATAGGCTAATAAAATCACTACCAAAAATGACAAATCTTAAACGACTTTTTTTTTCGATACCCAAATAACGTGAACTGGGAACCCAAAGTTGAAGCTTCAAACGGCAATTTAAGGCATTTCACTTGCAGCTAGGCTACCGGAAGTGGGGTTTATCAGATTCTCCAACTCATTGTGCATGTAATAGGCGAATAAAATCACTACCAAAAATGACAAATCTTAATCGACTTTTTTTTACGATACCCAAATAACGTGAACTGGGAACCCAAAGTTGAAGCTTCAAACGGCAATTTAAGGCATTTCCCTTGCAGCTAGGCTACCGGAAGTGGGGTTTATCAGATTCTCCAACTCATTGTGCATCGAATAGGCTAATAAAATCACTACCAAAAATGACAAATCTTAATCGACTTTTTTTTACGATACCCAAATAACGTGAACTGGGAACCCAAAGTTGAAGCTTCAAACGGCAATTTAAGGCATTTCTCTTGCAGCTAGACTACCGGAAGTGGGGTTTATCAGATTCTCCAACTCATTGTGCATCGAATAGGCTAATAAAATCACTACCAAAAATGACAAATCTTAAACGAGTTTTTTTTTCGATACCCAAATAACGTGAACTGGGAACCCAAAGTTGAAGCTTCAAACGGCAATTTAAGGCATTTCTCTTGCAGCTAGACTACCGGAAGTGGGGTTTATCAGATTCTCCAACTCATTGTGCATCGAATAGGCTAATGAAATCACTACCAAAAATGACAAATCTTAAACGACTTTTTTTTTCGATACCCAAATAACGTGAACTGGGAACCCAAAGTTGAAGCTTCAAACGGCAATTTAAGGCATTTCTCTTGCAGCTAGACTACCGGAAGTGGGGTTTATCAGATTCTCCAACTCATTGTGCATCGAATAGGCTAATAAAATCACTACCAAAAATGACAATTCTTAATCGACTTTTTTTTACGATACCCAAATAACGCGAACTGGGAACCCAAAGTTGAAGCTTCAAACGGCAATTTAAGGCATTTCTCTTGCAGCTAGACTACCGGAAGTGGGGTTTATCAGATTCTCCAACTCATTGTGCATCGAATAGGCTAATAAAATCACTACCAAAAATGACAAATCTTAAACGACTTTTTTTTTCGATACCCAAATAACGTGAACTGGGAACCCAAAGTTGAAGCTTCAAACGGCAATTTAAGGCATTTCCCTTGCAGCTAGGCTACCGGAAGTGGGGTTTATCAGATTCTCCAACTCATTGTGCATGTAATAGGCGAATAAAATCACTACCAAAAATGACAAATCTTAATCGACTTTTTTTTACGATACCCAAATAACGTGAACTGGGAACCCAAAGTTGAAGCTTCAAACGGCAATTTAAGGCATTTCCCTTGCAGCTAGGCTACCGGAAGTGGGGTTTATCAGATTCTCCACCTCATTGTGCATCGAATAGGCTAATAAAATCACTACCAAAAATGACAAATCTTAATCGACTTTTTTTTACGATACCCAAATAACGTGAACTGGGAACCCAAAGTTGAAGCTTCAAACGGCAATTTAAGGCATTTCCCTTGCAGCTAGGCTACCGGAAGTGGGGTTTATCAGATTCTCCAACTCATTGTGCATCGAATAGGCTAATAAAATCACTACCAAAAATGACAAATCTTAAACGACTTTTTTTTTCGATACCCAAATAACGTGAACTGGGAACCCAAAGTTGAAGCTTCAAACGGCAATTTAAGGCATTTCACTTGCAGCTAGGCTACCGGAAGTGGGGTTTATCAGATTCTCCAACTCATTGTGCATGTAATAGGCGAATAAAATCACTACCAAAATATGACAAATCTTAATCGACTTTTTTTTACGATACCCAAATAACGTGAACTGGGAACCCAAAGTTGAAGCTTCAAACGGCAATTTAAGGCATTTCCCTTGCAGCTAGGCTACCGGAAGTGGGGTTTATCAGATTCTCCAACTCATTGTGCATCGAATAGGCGAATAAAATCACTACCAAAAATGACAAATCTTAAACGACTTTTTTTTTCGATACCCAAATAACGTGAACTGGGAACCCAAAGTTGAAGCTTCAAACGGCAATTTAAGGCATTTCTCTTGCAGCTAGACTACCGGAAGTGGGGTTTATCAGATTCTCCAACTCATTGTGCATCGAATAGGCTAATAAAATCACTACCAAAAATGACAAATCTTAAACGAGTTTTTTTTTCGATACCCAAATAACGTGAACTGGGAACCCAAAGTTGAAGCTTCAAACGGCAATTTAAGGCATTTCTCTTGCAGCTAGACTACCGGAAGTGGGGTTTATCAGATTCTCCAACTCATTGTGCATCGAATAGGCTAATGAAATCACTACCAAAAATGACAAATCTTAAACGACTTTTTTTTTCGATACCCAAATAACGTGAACTGGGAACCCAAAGTTGAAGCTTCAAACGGCAATTTAAGGCATTTCTCTTGCAGCTAGACTACCGGAAGTGGGGTTTATCAGATTCTCCAACTCATTGTGCATCGAATAGGCTAATAAAATCACTACCAAAAATGACAAATCTTAAACGACTTTTTTTTTCGATACCCAAATAACGTGAACTGGGAACCCAAAGTTGAAGCTTCAAACGGCAATTTAAGGCATTTCTCTTGCAGCTAGACTACCGGAAGTGGGGTTTATCAGATTCTCCAACTCATTGTGCATCGAATAGGCTAATAAAATCACTACCAAAAATGACAAATCTTAATCGACTTTTTTTTACGATACCCAAATAACGTGAACTGGGAACCCAAAGTTGAAGCTTCAAACGGCAATTTAAGGCATTTCTCTTGCAGCTAGACTACCGGAAGTGGGGTTTATCAGATTCTCCAACTCATTGTGCATCGAATAGGCTAATAAAATCACTACCAAAAATGACAAATCTTAAACGACTTTTTTTTTCGATACCCAAATAACGTGAACTGGGAACCCAAAGTTGAAGCTTCAAACGGCAATTTAAGGCATTTCCCTTGCAGCTAGGCTACCGGAAGTGGGATTTATCAGATTCTCCAACTCATTGTGCATCTAATAGGCGAATAAAATCACTACCAAATATGACAAATCTTAATCGACTTTTTTTTACGATACCCAAATAACGTGAACTGGGAACCCAAAGTTGAAGCTTCAAACAGCAATTTAAGGCATTTCCCTTGCAGCTAGGCTACCGGAAGTGGGGTTTATCAGATTCTCCAACTCATTGTGCATCGAATAGGCTAATAAAATCACTACCAAAAATGACAAATCTTAAACGGCTTTTTTTTTCGATACCCAAATAACGTGAACTGGGAACGCAAAGTTGAAGCTTCAAACGGCAATTTATGGCATTTCCCTTGCAGCTAGACTACCGGAAGTGGGGTTTATCAGATTCTCCAACTCATTGTGCATCGAATAGGCTAATAAAATCACTACCAAAAATGACAAATCTTAATCGACTTTTTTTTACGATACCCAAATAACGTGAACTGGGAACCCAAAGTTGAAGCTTCAAACGGCAATTTAAGGCATTTCTCTTGCAGCTAGACTACCGGAAGTGGGGTTTATCAGATTCTCCAACTCATTGTTCATCGAATAGGCTAATAAAATCACTACCAAAAATGACAAATCTTAAACGACTTTTTTTTTCGATACCCAAATAACGTGAACTGGGAACGCAAAGTTGAAGCTTCAAACGGCAATTTATGGCATTTCTCTTGCAGCTAGACTACCGGAAGTGGGGTTTATCAGATTCTCCAACTCATTGTGCATCGAATAGGCTAATAAAATCACTACCAAAAATGACAAATCTTAATCGACTTTTTTTTACGATACCCAAATAACGTGAACTGGGAACCCAAAGTTGAAGCTTCAAACGGCAATTTAAGGCATTTCTCTTGCAGCTAGACTACCGGAAGTGGGGTTTATCAGATTCTCCAACTCATTGTTCATCGAATAGGCTAATAAAATCACTACCAAAAATGACAAATCTTAATCGACTTTTTTTTACGATACCCAAATAACGTGAACTGGGAACCCAAAGTTGAAGCTTCAAACGGCAATTTAAGGCATTTCCCTTGCAGCTAGGCTACCCGAAGTGGGGTTTATCAGATTCTCCAACTCATTGTGCATCAAATAGGCGAATAAAATCACTACCAAAAATGACAAATCTTAAACGACTTTTTTTTTCGATACCCAAATAACGTGAACTGGGAACCCAAAGTTGAAGCTTCAAACGGCAATTTAAGGCATTTCTCTTGCAACTAGACTACCGGAAGTGAGGTTTATCAGATTCTCCAACTCATTGTGCATCGAATAGGCTAATAAAATCACTACCAAAAATGACAAATCTTAAACGACTTTTTTTTTCGATACCCAAATAACGTGAACTGGGAACCCAAAGTTGAAGCTTCAAACGGCAATTTAAGGAATTTCTCTTGCAGCTAGACTACCGGAAGTGGGGTTTATCAGATTCTCCAACTCATTGTGCATCGAATAGGCTAATAAAATCACTACCAAAAATGACAAATCTTAAACGACTTTTTTTTTCGATACCCAAATAACGTGAACTGGGAACCCAAAGTTGAAGCTTCAAACGGCAATTTAAGGCATTTCCCTTGCAGCTAGGCTACCGGAAGTGGGGTTTATCAGATTCTCCAACTCATTGTGCATCTAATAGGCGAATAAAATCACTACCAAAAATGACAAATCTTAATCGACTTTTTTTTACGATACCCAAATAACGTGAACTGGGAACCCAAAGTTGAAGCTTCAAACGGCAATTTAAGGCATTTCCCTTGCAGCTAGGCTACCGGAAGTGGGGTTTATCAGATTCTCCAACTCATTGTGCATCTAATAGGCGAATAAAATCACTACCAGAAATGACAAATCTTAAACGACTTTTTTTTTCGATACCCAAATAACGTGAACTGGGAACCCAAAGTTGAAGCTTCAAACGGCAATTTAAGGCATTTCTCTTGCAGCTAGACTACCGGAAGTGGGGTTTATCAGATTCTCCAACTCATTGTGCATCGAATAGGCTAATAAAATCACTACCAAAAATGACAAATCTTAATCGACTTTTTTTTACGATACCCAAATAACGTGAACTGGGAACCCAAAGTTGAAGCTTCAAACGGCAATTTAAGGCATTTCTCTTGCAGCTAGACTACCGGAAGTGGGGTTTATCAGATTCTCCAACTCATTGTGCATCGAATAGGCTAATAAAATCACTACCAAAAATGACAAATCTTAAAAGACTTTTTTTTTCGATACCCAAATAACGTGAACTGGGAACCCAAAGTTGAAGCTTCAAACGGCAATTTAAGGCATTTCCCTTGCAGCTAGACTACCGGAAGTGGGGTTTATCAGATTCTCCAACTCATTGTGCATCGAATAGGCTAATAAAATCACTACCAAAAATGACAAATCTTAATCAACTTTTTTTTACGATACCCAAATAACGTGAACTGGGAACCCAAAGTTGAAGCTTCAAACGGCAATTTAAGGCATTTCTCTTGCAGCTAGACTACCGGAAGTGGGGTTTATCAGATTCTCCAACTCATTGTGCATCGAATAGGCCAATAAAATCACTACCAAAAATGACAAATCTTAAACGACTTTTTTTTTCGATACCCAAATAACGTGAACTGGGAACCCAAAGTTGAAGCTTCAAACGGCAATTTAAGGCATTTCCCTTGCAGCTAGGCTACCGGAAGTGGCGTTTATCAGATTCTCCAACTCATTGTGCATCTAATAGGCGAATAAAATCACTACCAAAAATGACAAATCTTAATCGACTTTTTTTTACGATACCCAAATAACGTGAACTGGGAACCCAAAGTTGAAGCTTCAAACGGCAATTTAAGGCATTTCCCTTGCAGCTAGGCTACCGGAAGTGGGGTTTATCAGATTCTCCAACTCATTGTGCATCTAATAGGCGAATAAAATCACTACCAAAAATGACAAATCTTAAACGACTTTTTTTTTCGATACCCAAATAACGTGAACTGGGAACCCAAAGTTGAAGCTTCAAACGGCAATTTAAGGCATTTCCCTTGCAGCTAGGCTACCGGAAGTGGGGTTTATCAGATTCTCCAACTCATTGTGCATCTAATAGGCGAATAAAATCACTACCAAAAATGACAAATCTTAATCGACTTTTTTTTACGATACCCAAATAGCGTGAACTGGGAACCCAAAGTTGAAGCTTCAAACGGCAATTTAAGGCATTTCTCTTGCAGCTAGACTACCGGAAGTGGGGTTTATCAGATTCTCCAACTCATTGTGCATCGAATAGGCTAATAAAATCACTACCAAAAATGACAAATCTTAAACGACTTTTTTTTTCGATACCCAAATAACGTGACCTGGGAACCCAAAGTTGAAGCTTCAAACGGCAATTTAAGGCATTTCTCTTGCAGCTAGGCTACCGGAAGTGGGGTTTATCAGATTCTCCAACTCATTGTGCATCGAATAGGCTAATAAAATCACTACCAAAAATGACAAATCTTAATCGACTTTTTTTTTCGATAACCAAATAACGTGAACTGGGAACCCAAAGTTGAAGCTTCAAACGGCAATTTAAGGCATTTCCCTTGCAGCTAGGCTACCGGAAGTGGGGTTTATCAGATTCTCCAACTCATTGTGCATCTAATAGGCGAATAAAATCACTACCAAAAATGACAAATCTTATACGACTTTTTTTTTCGATACCCAAATAACGTGAATTGGGAACCCAAAGTTGAAGTTTCAAACGGCAATTTAAGGCATTTCTCTTGCAGCTAGACTACCGGAAGTGGGGTTTATCAGATTCTCCAACTCATTGTGCATCGAATAGGCTAATAAAATCACTACCAAAAATGACAAATCTTAAACGACTTTTTTTTTCGATACCCAAATAACGTGAACTGGGAACCCAAAGTTGAAGCGTCAAACGGCAATTTAAGGCATTTCTCTTGCAGCTAGACTACCGGAAGTGGGGTTTATCAGATTCTCCAACTCATTGTGCATCGAATAGGCGAATAAAATCACTACCAAAAATGACAAATCTTAAACGACTTTTTTTTTCGATACCCAAATAACGTGAACTGGGAACCCAAAGTTGAAGCTTCAAACGGCAATTTAAGGCATTTCTCTTGCAGCTAGGCTACCGGAAGTGGGGTTTATCAGATTCTCCAACTCATTGTGCATCTAATAGGCGAATAAAATCACTACCAAAAATGACAAATCTTAATCGACTTTTTTTTACGATACCCAAATAACGTGAACTGGGAACCCAAAGTTGAAGCTTCAAACGGCAATTTAAGGCATTTCCCTTGCAGCTAGGCTACCGGAAGTGGGGTTTATCAGATTCTCCAACTCATTGTGCATCTAATAGGCGAATAAAATCACTACCAAAAATGTCAAATCTTAAAAGACTTTTTTTTTCGATACCCAAATAACGTGAACTGGGAACCCAAAGTTGAAGCTTCAAACGGCAATTTAAGGCATTTCTCTTGCAGCTAGACTACCGGAAGTGGGGTTTATCAGATTCTCCAACTCATTGTGCATCTAATAGGCGAATAAAATCACTACCAAAAATGACAAATCTTAATCGACTTTTTTTTACGATACCCAAATAACGTGAACTGGGAACCCAAAGTTGAAGCTTCAAACGGCAATTTAAGGCATTTCCCTTGCAGCTAGGCTACCGGAAGTGGGGTTTATCAGATTCTCCAACTCATTGTGCATCTAATAGGCGAATAAAATCACTACCAAAAATGACAAATCTTAATCGACTTTTTTTTTCGATACCCAAATAATGTGAACTGGGAACCCAAAGTTGAAGCTTCAAACGGCAATTTAAGGCATTTCCCTTGCAGCTAGGCTACCGGAAGTGGGGTTTATCAGATTCTCCAACTCATTGTGCATCGAATAGGCTAATAAAATCACTACCAAAAATGACAAATCTTAAACGACTTTTTTTTTCGGTACCCAAATAACGTGAACTGGGAACCCAAAGTTGAAGCTTCAAACGGCAATTTAAGGCATTTCTCTTGCAGCTAGACTACCGGAAGTGGGGTTTATCAGATTCTCCAACTCATTGTGCATCGAATAGGCTAATAAAATCACTACCAAAAATGACAAATCTTAAACGACTTTTTTTTTCGATACCCAAATAACGTGAACTGGGAACCCAAAGTTGAAGCTTCAAACGGCAATTTAAGGCATTTCTCTTGCAGCTAGACTACCGGAAGTGGGGTTTATCAGATTCTCCAACTCATTGTGCATCGAATAGGCTAATAAAATCACTACCAAAAATGACAAATCTTAATCGACTTTTTTTTACGATACCCAAATAACATGAACTGGGAACCCAAAGTTGAAGCTTCAAACGGCAATTTAAGGCATTTCTCTTGCAGCTAGACTACCGGAAGTGGGGTTTATCAGATTCTCCAACTCATTGTGCATCGAATAGGCTAATAAAATCACTACCAAAAATGACAAATCTTAAACGACTTTTTTTTTCGATACCCAAATAACGTGAACTGGGAACCCAAAGTTGAAGCTTCAAACGGCAATTTAAGGCATTTCTCTTGCAGCTAGACTACCGGAAGTGGGGTTTATCAGATTCTCCAACTCATTGTGCATCGAATAGGCTAATAAAATCACTACCAAAAATTACAAATCTTAAACGACTTTTTTTTTCGATACCCAAATAACGTGAACTGGGAACCCAAAGTTGAAGCTTCAAACGGCAATTTAATGCATTTCCCTTGCAGCTAGACTACCGGAAGTGGGGTTTATCAGATTCTCCAACTCATTGTGCATCGAATAGGCTAATAAAATCACTACCAAAAATGACAAATCTTAAACGACTTTTTTTTTCGATACCCAAATAACGTGAACTGGGAACACAAAGTTGAAGCTTCAAACGGCAATTTAAGGCATTTCTCTTGCAGCTAGACTACCGGAAGTGGGGTTTATCAGATTCTCCAACTCATTGTGCATCGAATAGGCTAATAAAATCACTACCAAAAATGACAAATCTTAAACGACTTTTTTTTTCGATACCCAAATAACGTGAAATGGGAACCCAAAGTTGAAGCTTCAAACGGCAATTTAAGGCATTTCTCTTGCAGCTAGACTACCGGAAGTGGGGTTTATCAGATTCTCCAACTCATTGTGCATCGAATAGGCTAATAAAATCACTACCAAAAATGACAAATCTTAAACGACTTTTTTTTTCGATACCCAAATAACGTGAACTGGGAACCCAAAGTTGAAGCTTCAAACGGCAATTTAAGGCATTTCTCTTGCAGCTAGACTACCGCAAGTGGGGTTTATCAGATTCTCCAACTCATTGTGCATCGAATAGGCTAATAAAATCACTACCAAAAATGACAAATCTTAAACGACTTTTTTTTTCGATACCCAAATAACGTGAACTGGGAACCCAAAGTTGAAGCTTCAAACGGCAATTTAAGGCATTTCCCTTGCAGCTAGGCTACCGGAAGTGGGGTTTATCAGATTCTCCAACTCATTGTGCATCTAATAGGCGAATAAAATCACTACCAAAAATGACAAATCTTAAACGACTTTTTTTTTCGATACCCAAATAACGTGAACTGGGAACCCAAAGTTGAAGCTTCAAACGGCAATTTAAGGCATTTCTCTTGCAGCTAGACTACCGGAAGTGGGGTTTATCAGATTCTCCAACTCATTGTGCATCGACTAGGCTAATAAATTCACTACCAAAAATGACAAATCTTAAACGACTTTTTTTTTCGATACCCAAATAACGTGAACTGGGATCCCAAAGTTGAAGCTTCAAACGGCAATTTAAGGCATTTCTCTTGCAGCTAGACTACCGGAAGTGGGGTTTATCAGATTCTCCAACTCATTGTGCATCGAATAGGCTAATAAAATCACTACCAAAAATGACAAATCTTAAACGACTTTTTTTTTCGATACCCAAATAACGTGAACTGGGAACCCAAAGTTGAAGCTTCAAACGGCAATTTAAGGCATTTCTCTTGCAGCTAGACTACCGGAAGTTGGGTTTATCAGATTCTCCAACTCATTGTGCATCGAATAGGCTAATAAAATCACTACCAAAAATGACAAATCTTAATCGACTTTTTTTTACGATACCCAAATAACGTGAACTGGGAACCCAAAGTTGAAGCTTCAAACGGCAATTTAAGGCATTTCTCTTGCAGCTAGACTACCGGAAGTGGGGTTTATCAGATTCTCCAACTCATTGTGCATCGAATAGGCTAATAAAACCACTACCAAAAATGACTAATCTTAATCGACTTTTTTTTACGATACCCAAATAACGTGAACTCGGAACCCAAAGTTGAAGCTTCAAACGGCAATTTAAGGCATTTCTCTTGCAGCTAGACTACCGGAAGTGGGGTTTATCAGATTCTCCAACTCATTGTGCATCGAATAGGCTAATAAAATCACTACCAAAAATGACAAATCTTAAACGACTTTTTTTTTCGATACCCAAATAACGTGAACTGGGAACCCAAAGTTGAAGCTTCAAACGGCAATTTAAGGCATTTCTCTTGCAGCTCGACTACCGGAAGTGGGGTTTATCAGATTCTCCAACTCATTGTGCATCGAATAGGCTAATAAAATCACTACCAAAAATGACAAATCTTAAACGACTTTTTTTTTCGATACCCAAATAACGTGAACTGGGAACCCAAAGTTGAAGCTTCAAACGGCAATTTAAGGCATTTCCCTTGCAGCTAGGCTACCGGAAGTGGGGTTTATCAGATTCTCCAACTCATTGTGCATCGAATAGGCTAATAAAATCACTACCAAAAATGACAAATCTTAATCGACTTTTTTTTACGATACCCAAATAACGTGAACTGGGAACCCAAAGTTGAAGCTTCAAACGGCAATTTAAGGCATTTCCCTTGCAGCTAGGCTACCGGAAGTGGGGTTTATCAGATTCTCCAACTCATTGTGCATCTAATAGGCGAATAAAATCACTACCAAAAATGACAAATCTTAAACGACTTTTTTTTTCGATACCCAAATAACGTGAACTGGGAACCCAAAGTTGAAGCTTCAAACGGCAATTTAAGGCATTTCTCTTGCAGCTAGACTACCGGAAGTGGGGTTTATCAGATTCTCCAACTCATTGTGCATCGAATAGGCTAATAAAATCACTACCAAAAATGACAAATCTTAATCGACTTTTTTTTACGATACCCAAATAACGTGAACTGGGAACCCAAAGTTGAAGCTTCAAACGGCAATTTAAGGCATTTCCCTTGCAGCTAGGCTACCGGAAGTGGGGTTTATCAGATTCTACAACTCATTGTGCATCTAATAGGCGAATAAAATCACTACCAAAAATGACAAATCTTAAACGACTTTTTTTTTCGATACCCAAATAACGTGAACTGGGAACCCAAAGTTGAAGCTTCAAACGGCAATTTAAGGCATTTCTCTTGCAGCTAGACTACCGGAAGTGGGGTTTATCAGATTCTCCAACTCATTGTGCATCGAATAGGCTAATAAAATCACTACCAAAAATGACAAATCTTAAACGACTTTTTTTTTCGATACCCAAATAACGTGAACTGGGAACCCAAAGTTGAAGCTTCAAACGGCAATTTAAGGCATTTCCCTTGCAGCTAGGCTACCGGAAGTGGGGTTTATCAGATTCTCCAACTAATTGTGCATCTAATAGGCGAATAAAATCACTACCAAAAATGACAAATCTTAAACGACTTTTTTTTTCGATACCCAAATAACGTGAACTGGGAACCCAAAGTTGAAGCTTCAAACGGCAATTTAAGGCATTTCTCTTGCAGCTAGACTACCGGAAGTGGGGTTTATCAGATTCTCCAACTCATTGTGCATCGAATAGGCTAATAAAATCACTACCAAAAATGACAAATCTTAAACGACTTTTTTTTTCGATACCCAAATAACGTGAACTGGGAACCCAAAGTTGAAGCTTCAAACGGCAATTTAAGGCATTTCCCTTGCAGCTAGACTACCGGAAGTGGGGTTTATCAGATTCTCCAACTCATTGTGCATCGAATAGGCTAATAAAATCACTACCAAAAATGACAAATCTTAAACGACTTTTTTTTTCGATACCCAAATAACGTGAACTGGGAACCCAAAGTTGTAGCTTCAAACGGCAATTTAAGGCATTTCTCTTGCAGCTAGACTACCGGAAGTGGGGTTTATCAGATTCTCCAACTCATTGTGCATCGAATAGGCTAATAAAATCAGTACCAAAAATGACAAATCTTAATCGACTTTTTTTTACGATACCCAAATAACGTGAACTGGGAACCCAAAGTTGAAGCTTCAAACGGCAATTTAAGGCATTTCTCTTGCAGCTAGACTACCGGAAGTGGGGTTTATCAGATTCTCCAACTCATTGTGCATCTAATAGGCGAATAAAATCACTACCAAAAATGACAAATCTTAATCGACTTTTTTTTATGATACCCAAATAACGTGAACTGGGAACCCAAAGTTGAAGCTTCAAACGGCAATTTAAGGCATTTCCCTTGCAGCTAGGCTACCGGAAGTGGGGTTTATCAGATTCTCCAACTCATTGTGCATCTAATAGGCGAATAAAATCACTACCAAAAATGACAAATCTTAATCGACTTTTTTTTACGATACCCAAATAACGTGAACTGGGAACCCAAAGTTGAAGCTTCAAACGGCAATTTAAGGCATTTCCCTTGCAGCTAGGCTACCGGAAGTGGGGTTTATCAGATTCTACAACTCATTGTGCATCTAATAGGCGAATAAAATCACTACCAAAAATGACAAATCTTAAACGACTTTTTTTTTCGATACCCAAATAACGTGAACTGGGAACCCAAAGTTGAAGCTTCAAACGGCAATTTAAGGCATTTCTCTTGCAGCTAGACTACCGGAAGTGGGGTTTATCAGATTCTCCAACTCATTGTGCATCGAATAGGCTAATAAAATCACTACCAAAAATGACAAATCTTAAACGACTTTTTTTTTCGATACCCAAATAACGTGAACTGGGAACCCAAAGTTGAAGCTTCAAACGGCAATTTAAGGCATTTCTCTTGCAGCTAGACTACCGGAAGTGGGGTTTAACAGATTCTCCAACTCATTGTGCATCTAATAGGCGAATAAAATCACTACCAAAAATGACAAATCTTAATCGACTTTTTTTTACGATACCCAAATAACGTGAACTGGGAACCCAAAGTTGAAGCTTCAAACGGCAATTTAAGGCATTTCTCTTGCAGCTAGACTACCGGAAGTGGGGTTTATCAGATTCTCCAACTCATTGTGCATCTAATAGGCGAATAAAATCACTACCAAAAATGACAAATCTTAATCGACTTTTTTTTTTCGATACCCAAATAACGTGAACTGGGAACCCAAAGTTGAAGCTTCAAACGGCAATTTAAGGCATTTCCCTTGCAGCTAGGCTACCGGAAGTGGGGTTTATCAGATTCTCCAACTCATTGTGCATCGAATAGGCTAATAAAATCACTACCAAAAATGACAAATCTTAATCGACTTTTTTTTACGATACCCAAATAACGTGAACTGGGAACCCAAAGTTGAAGCTTCAAACGGCAATTTAAGGCATTTCCCTTGCAGCTAGGCTACCGGAAGTGGAGTTTATCAGATTCTCCAACTCATTGTGCATCGAATAGGCGAATAAAATCACTACCAAAAATGACAAATCTTAATCGACTTTTTTTTACGATACCCAAATAACGTGAACTGGGAACCCAAAGTTGAAGCTTCAAACGGCAATTTAAGGCATTTCTCTTGCAGCTAGGCTACCGGAAGTGGGGTTTATCAGATTCTCCAACTCATTGTGCATCGAATAGGCTAATAAAATCACTACCAAAAATGACAAATCTTAATCGACTTTTTTTTACGATACCCAAATAACGTGAACTGGGAACCCAAAGTTGAAGCTTCAAACGGCAATTTAAGGCATTTCTCTTGCAGCTAGGCTACCGGAAGTGGGGTTTATCAGATTCTCCAACTCATTGTGCATCGAATAGGCTAATAAAATCACTACCAAAAATGACAAATCTTAAACGACTTTTTTTTTCGATACCCAAATAACGTTAACTGGGAACCCAAAGTTGAAGCTTCAAACGGCAATTTAAGGCATTTCCCTTGCAGCTAGGCTACCGGAAGTGGGGTTTATCAGATTCTCCAACTCATTGTGCATCTAATAGGCGAATAAAATCACTACCAAAAATGACAAATCTTAATCGACTTTTTTTTACGATACCCAAATAACGTGAACTGGGAACCCAAAGTTGAAGCTTCAAACGGCAATTTAAGGCATTTCCCTTGCAGCTAGGCTACCGGAAGTGGGGTTTATCAGATTCTCCAACTCATTGTGCATCTAATAGGCGAATAAAATCACTACCAAAAATGACAAATCTTAAACGACTTTTTTTTTCGATACCCAAATAACGTGAACTGGGAACCCAAAGTTGAAGCTTCAAACGGCAATTTAAGGCATTTCCCTTGCAGCTAGGCTACCGGAAGTGGGGTTTATCAGATTCTCCAACTCAGTGTGCATCGAATAGGCTAATAAAATCACTACCAAAAATGACAAATCTTAATCGACTTTATTTTACGATACCCAAATAACGTGAACTGGGAATCCAAAGTTGAAGCTTCAAACGGCAATTTAAGGCATTTCTCTTGCAGCTAGACTACCGGAAGTGGGGTTTATCAGATTCTCCAACTCATTGTGCATTGAATAGGCTAATAAAATCACTACCAAAAATGACAAATCTTAAACGACTTTTTTTTTCGATACCCAAATAACGTGAACTGGGAACCCAAAGTTGAAGCTTCAAACGGCAATTTAAGGCATTTCCCTTGCAGCTAGGCTACCGGAAGTGGGGTTTATCAGATTCTCCAACTCATTCTGCATCTAATAGGCGAATAAAATCACTACCAAAAATGACAAATCTTAATCGACTTTTTTTTACGATACCCAAATAACGTGAACTGGGAACCCAAAGTTGAAGCTTCAAACGGCAATTTAAGGCATTTCCCTTGCAGCTAGGCTACCGGAAGTGG
Organism: Acanthosepion lycidas; assembly: GCA_963932145.1. Lineage (NCBI taxonomy): Eukaryota > Metazoa > Mollusca > Cephalopoda > Sepiida > Sepiidae > Acanthosepion > Acanthosepion lycidas. The sequence continues at coordinate 33,004 of CAWVQA010001325.1, forward strand.
GGTTTATCAGATTCTCCAACTCATTGTGCATCGAATAGGCTAATAAAATCACTACCAAAAATGACAAATCTTAATCGACTTTTTTTTACGATACCCAAATAACGTGAACTGGGAATCCAAAGTTGAAGCTTCAAACGGCAATTTAAGGCATTTCTCTTGCAGCTAGACTACCGGAAGTGGGGTTTATCAGATTCTCCAACTCATTGTGCATCTAATAGGCGAATAAAATCACTACCAAAAATGACAAATCTTAAACGACTTTTTTTTTCGATACCCAAATAACGTGAACTGGGAACCCAAAGTTGAAGCTTCAAACGGCAATTTAAGGCATTTCTCTTGCAGCTAGACTACCGGAAGTGGGGTTTATCAGATTCTCCAACTCATTGTGCATCGAATAGGCTAATAAAATCACTACCAAAAATGACAAATCTTAATCGACTTTTTTTTACGATACCCAAATAACGTGAACTGGGAACCCGAAGTTGAAGCTTCAAACGGCAAATTAAGGCATTTCTCTTGCAGCTAGACTACCGGAAGTGGGGTTTATCAGATTCTCCAACTCATTGTGCATCTAATAGGCGAATAAAATCACTACCAAAAATGACAAATCTTAATCGACTTTTTTTTACGATACCCAAATAACGTGAACTGGGAACCCAAAGTTGAAGCTTCAAACGGCAATTTAAGGCATTTCCCTTGCAGCTAGACTACCGGAAGTGGGGTTTATCAGATTCTCCAACTCATTGTGCATCGAATAGGCTAATAAAATCACTACCAAAAATGACAAATCTTAAACGACTTTTTTTTTCGATACCCAAATAACGTAAACTGGGAACCCAAAGTTGAAGCTTCAAACGGCAATTTAAGGCATTTCCCTTGCAGCTAGGCTACCGGAAGTGGGGTTTATCAGATTCTCCAACTCATTGTGCATCTAATAGGCGAATAAAATCACTACCAAAAATGACAAATCTTAATCGACTTTTTTTTACGATACCCAAATAACGTGAACTGGGAACCCAAAGTTGAAGCTTCAAACGGCAATTTAAGGCATTTCCCTTGCAGCTAGGCTACCGGAAGTGGGGTTTATCAGATTCTCCAACTCATTGTGCATCGAATAGGCTAATAAAATCACTACCAAAAATGACAAATCTTAATAGACTTTTTTTTACGATACCCAAATAACGTGAACTGGGAACCCAAAGTTGAAGCTTCAAACGGCAATTTAAGGCATTTCTCTTGCAGCTAGACTACCGGAAGTGGGGTTTATCAGATTCTCCAACTCATTGTGCATCGAATAGGCTAATAAAATCACTACCAAAAATGACAAATCTTAAACGACTTTTTTTTTCGATACCCAAATAACGTAAACTGGGAACCCAAAGTTGAAGCTTCAAACGGCAATTTAAGGCATTTCCCTTGCAGCTAGGCTACCGGAAGTGGGGTTTATCAGATTCTCCAACTCATTGTGCATCTAATATGCGAATAAAATCACTACCAAAAATGACAAATCTTAATCGACTTTTTTTTACGATACCCAAATAACGTGAACTGGGAACCCAAAGTTGAAGCTTCAAACGGCAATTTAAGAAATTTCCCTTGCAGCTAGGCTACCGGAAGTGGGGTTTATCAGATTCTCCAACTCATTGTGCATCTAATAGGCGAATAAAATCACTACCAAAAATGACAAATCTTAAACGACTTTTTTTTTCGATACCCAAATAACGTGAACTGGGAACCCAAAGTTGAAGCTTCAAACGGCAATTTAAGGCATTTCTCTTGCAGCTAGACTACCGGAAGTGGGGTTTATCAGATTCTCCAACTCATTGTGCATCGAATAGGCTAATAAAATCACTACCAAAAATGACAAATCTTAAACGACTTTTTTTTTCGATACCCAAATAACGTGAACTGGGAACCCAAAGTTGAAGCTTCAAACGGCAATTTAAGGCATTTCCCTTGCAGCTAGGCTACCGGAAGTGGGGTTTATCAGATTCTCCAACTCATTGTGCATCGAATAGGCTAATAAAATCACTACCAAAAATGACAAATCTTAATCGACTTTTTTTTACGATACCCAAATAACGTGAACTGGGAACCCAAAGTTGAAGCTTCAAACGGCAATTTAAGGCATTTCCCTTGCAGCTAGGCTACCGGAAGTGGGGTTTATCAGATTCTCCAACTCATTGTGCATCTAATAGGCGAATAAAATCACTACCAAAAATGACAAATCTTAAACGACTTTTTTTTTCGATACCCAAATAACGTGAACTGGGAACCCAAAGTTGAAGCTTCAAACGGCAATTTAAGGCATTTCTCTTGCAGCTAGACTACCGGAAGTGGGGTTTATCAGATTCTCCAACTCATTGTGCATCGAATAGGCTAATAAAATCACTACCAAAAATGACAAATCTTAATCGACTTTTTTTTACGATACCCAAATAACGTGAACTGGGAACCCAAAGTTGAAGCTTCAAACGGCAATTTAAGGCATTTCCCTTGCAGCTAGGCTACCGGAAGTGGGGTTTATCAGATTCTACAACTCATTGTGCATCTAATAGGCGAATAAAATCACTACCAAAAATGACAAATCTTAAACGACTTTTTTTTTCGATACCCAAATAACGTGAACTGGGAACCCAAAGTTGAAGCTTCAAACGGCAATTTAAGGCATTTCTCTTGCAGCTAGACTACCGGAAGTGGGGTTTATCAGATTCTCCAACTCATTGTGCATCGAATAGGCTAATAAAATCACTACCAAAAATGACAAATCTTAAACGACTTTTTTTTTCGATACCCAAATAACGTGAACTGGGAACCCAAAGTTGAAGCTTCAAACGGCAATTTAAGGCATTTCTCTTGCAGCTAGACTACCGGAAGTGGGGTTTATCAGATTCTCCAACTCATTGTGCATCGAATAGGCTAATAAAATCACTACCAAAAATGACAAATCTTAAACGACTTTTTTTTTCGATACCCAAATAACGTGAACTGGGAACCCAAAGTTGAAGCTTCAAACGGCAATTTAAGGCATTTCTCTTGCAGCTAGACTACCGGAAGTGGGGTTTATCAGATTCTCCAACTCATTGTGCATCGAATAGGCTAATAAAATCACTACCAAAAATGACAAATCTTAAACGACTTTTTTTTTCGATACCCAAATAACGTGAACTGGGAACCCAAAGTTGAAGCTTCAAACGGCAATTTAAGGCATTTCTCTTGCAGCTAGGCTACCGGAAGTGGGGTTTATCAGATTCTCCAACTCATTGTGCATCGAATAGGCTAATAAAATCACTACCAAAAATGACAAATCTTAAACGACTTTTTTTTTCGATACCCAAATAACGTGAACTGGGAACCCAAAGTTGAAGCTTCAAACGGCAATTTAAGGCATTTCTCTTGCAGCTAGGCTACCGGAAGTGGGGTTTATCAGATTCTCCAACTCATTGTGCATCGAATAGGCTAATAAAATCACTACCAAAAATGACAAATCTTAAACGACTTTTTTTTTCGATACCCAAATAACGTGAACTGGGAACCCAAAGTTGAAGCTTCAAACGGCAATTTAAGGCATTTCTCTTGCAGCTAGACTACCGGAAGTGGGGTTTATCAGATTCTCCAACTCATTGTGCATCGAATAGGCTAATAAAATCACTACCAAAAATGACAAATCTTAAACGACTTTTTTTTTCGATACCCAAATAACGTGAACTGGGAACCCAAAGTTGAAGCTTCAAACGGCAATTTAAGGCATTTCTCTTGCAGCTAGACTACCGGAAGTGGGGTTTATCAGATTCTCCAACTCATTGTGCATCGAATAGGCTAATAAAATCACTACCAAAAATGACAAATCTTAAACGACTTTTTTTTTCGATACCCAAATAACGTGAACTGGGAACCCAAAGTTGAAGCTTCAAACGGCAATTTAAGGCATTTCTCTTGCAGCTAGGCTACCGGAAGTGGGGTTTATCAGATTCTCCAACTCATTGTGCATCGAATAGGCTAATAAAATCACTACCAAAAATGACAAATCTTAAACGACTTTTTTTTTCGATACCCAAATAACGTGAACTGGGAACCCAAAGTTGAAGCTTCAAACGGCAATTTAAGGCATTTCTCTTGCAGCTAGGCTACCGGAAGTGGGGTTTATCAGATTCTCCAACTCATTGTGCATCGAATAGGCTAATAAAATCACTACCAAAAATGACAAATCTTAAACGACTTTTTTTTTCGATACCCAAATAACGTGAACTGGGAACCCAAAGTTGAAGCTTCAAACGGCAATTTAAGGCATTTCTCTTGCAGCTAGGCTACCGGAAGTGGGGTTTATCAGATTCTCCAACTCATTGTGCATCTAATAGGCGAATGAAATCACTACCAAAAATGACAAAACTTAATCGACTTTTTTTTACGATACCCAAATAACGTGAACTGGGAACACAAAGTTGAAGCTTCAAACGGCAATTTAACGCATTTCCCTTGCAGCTAGGCTACCGGAAGTGGGGTTTATCAGATTCTCCAACTCATTGTGCATCTAATAGGCGAATAAAATCACTACCAAAAATGACAAATCTTAAACGACTTTTTTTTTCGATACCCAAATAACGTGAACTGGGAACCCAAAGTTGAAGCTTCAAACGGCAATTTAAGGCATTTCTCTTGCAGCTAGACTACCGGAAGTGGGGTTTATCAGATTCTCCAACTCATTGTGCATCGAATAGTCTAATAAAATCACTACCAAAAATGACAAATCTTAAACGACTTTTTTTTTCGATACCCAAATAACGTGAACTGGGAACCCAAAGTTGAAGCTTCAAACGGCAATTTAAGGCATTTCTCTTGCAGCTAGACTACCGGAAGTGGGGTTTATCAGATTCTCCAACTCATTGTGCATCGAATAGGCTAATAAAATCACTACCAAAAATGACAAATCTTAAACGACTTTTTTTTTCGATACCCAAATAACGTGAACTGGGAACCCAAAGTTGAAGCTTCAAACGGCAATTTAAGGCATTTCCCTTGCAGCTAGGCTACCGGAAGTGGGGTTTATCAGATTCTCCAACTCATTGTGCATCTAATAGGCGAATGAAATCACTACCAAAAATGACAAAACTTAATCGACTTTTTTTTACGATACCCAAATAACGTGAACTGGGAACACAAAGTTGAAGCTTCAAACGGCAATTTAACGCATTTCCCTTGCAGCTAGGCTACCGGAAGTGGGGTTTATCAGATTCTCCAACTCATTGTGCATCTAATAGGCGAATAAAATCACTACCAAAAATGACAAATCTTAAACGACTTTTTTTTTCGATACCCAAATAACGTGAACTGGGAACCCAAAGTTGAAGCTTCAAACGGCAATTTAAGGCATTTCTCTTGCAGCTAGACTACCGGAAGTGGGGTTTATCAGATTCTCCAACTCATTGTGCATCGAATAGGCTAATAAAATCACTACCAAAAATGACAAATCTTAAACGACTTTTTTTTTCGATACCCAAATAACGTGAACTGGGAACCCAAAGTTGAAGCTTCAAACGGCAATTTAAGGCATTTCTCTTGCAGCTAGACTACCGGAAGTGGGGTTTATCAGATTCTCCAACTCATTGTGCATCGAATAGGCTAATAAAATCACTACCAAAAATGACAAATCTTAAACGACTTTTTTTTTCGATACCCAAATAACGTGAACTGGGAACCCAAAGTTGCAGCTTCAAACGGCAATTTAAGGCATTTCTCTTGCAGCTAGACTACCGGAAGTGGGGTTTATCAGATTCTCCAACTCATTGTGCATCTAATAGGCGAATAAAATCACTACCAAAAATGACAAATCTTAATCGACTTTTTTTTACGATACCCAAATAACCTGAACTGGGAACCCAAAGTTGAAGCTTCAAACGACAATTTAAGGCATTTCTCTTGCAGCTAGACTACCGGAAGTGGGGTTTATCAGATTCTCCAACTCATTGTGCATCTAATAGGCGAATAAAATCACTACCAAAAATGACAAATCTTAATCGACTTTTTTTTACGATACCCAAATAACGTGAACTGGGAACCCAAAGTTGAAGCTTCAAACGGCAATTTAAGGCATTTCCCTTGCAGCTAGGCTACCGGAAGTGGGATTTATCAGATTCTCCAACTAATTGTGCATCTAATAGGCGAATAAAATCACTACCAAAAATGACAAATCTTAAACGACTTTTTTTTTCGATACCCAAATAACGTGAACTGGGAACCCAAAGTTGAAGCTTCAAACAGCAATTTAAGGCATTTCTCTTGCAGCTAGACTACCGGAAGTGGGGTTTATCAGATTCTCCAACTCATTGTGCATCGAATAGGCTAATAAAATCACTACCAAAAATGACAAATCTTAAACGACTTTTTTTTTCGATACCCAAATAACGTGAACTGGGAACCCAAAGTTGAAGCTTCAAACGGCAATTTAAGACATTTCCCTTGCAGCTAGACTACCGGAAGTGGGGTTTATCAGATTCTCCAACTCATTGTGCATCGAATAGGCTAATAAAATCACTACCAAAAATGACAAATCTTAAACGACTTCTTTTTTCGATACCCAAATAACGTGAACTGGGAACCCAAAGTTGTAGCTTCAAACGGCAATTTAAGGCATTTCTCTTGCAGCTAGACTACCGGAAGTGGGGTTTATCAGATTCTCCAACTCATTGTGCATCGAATAGGCTAATAAAATCAGTACCAAAAATGACAAATCTTAATCGACTTTTTTTTACGATACCCAAATAACGTGAACTGGGAACCCAAAGTTGAAGCTTCAAACGGCAATTTAAGGCATTTCTCTTGCAGCTAGACTACCGGAAGTGGGGTTTATCAGATTCTCCAACTCATTGTGCATCTAATAGGCGAATAAAATCACTACCAAAAATGACAAATCTTAATCGACTTTTTTTTATGATACCCAAATAACGTGAACTGGGAACCCAAAGTTGAAGCTTCAAACGGCAATTTAAGGCATTTCCCTTGCAGCTAGGCTACCGGAAGTGGGGTTTATCAGATTCTCCAACTCATTGTGCATCTAATAGGCGAATAAAATCACTACCAAAAATGACAAATCTTAATCGACTTTTTTTTACGATACCCAAATAACGTGAACTGGGAACCCAAAGTTGAAGCTTCAAACGGCAATTTAAGGCATTTCCCTTGCAGCTAGGCTACCGGAAGTGGGGTTTATCAGATTCTACAACTCATTGTGCATCTAATAGGCGAATAAAATCACTACCAAAAATGACAAATCTTAAACGACTTTTTTTTTCGATACCCAAATAACGTGAACTGGGAACCCAAAGTTGAAGCTTCAAACGGCAATTTAAGGCATTTCTCTTGCAGCTAGACTACCGGAAGTGGGGTTTATCAGATTCTCCAACTCATTGTGCATCGAATAGGCTAATAAAATCACTACCAAAAATGACAAATCTTAAACGACTTTTTTTTTCGATACCCAAATAACGTGAACTGGGAACCCAAAGTTGAAGCTTCAAACGGCAATTTAAGGCATTTCTCTTGCAGCTAGACTACCGGAAGTGGGGTTTATCAGATTCTCCAACTCATTGTGCATCGAATAGGCTAATAAAATCACTACCAAAAATGACAAATCTTAAACGACTTTTTTTTTCGTTACCCAAATAACGTGAACTGGGAACCCAAAGTTGAAGCTTCAAACGGCAATTTAAGGCATTTCCCTTGCAGCTAGGCTACCGGAAGTGGGGTTTATCAGATTCTCCAACTCATTGTGCATCTAATAGGCGAATGAAATCACTACCAAAAATGACAAAACTTAATCGACTTTTTTTTACGATACCCAAATAACGTGAACTGGGAACACAAAGTTGAAGCTTCAAACGGCAATTTAACGCATTTCCCTTGCAGCTAGGCTACCGGAAGTGGGGTTTATCAGATTCTCCAACTCATTGTGCATCTAATAGGCGAATAAAATCACTACCAAAAATGACAAATCTTAAACGACTTTTTTTTTCGATACCCAAATAACGTGAACTGGGAACCCAAAGTTGAAGCTTCAAACGGCAATTTAAGGCATTTCTCTTGCAGCTAGACTACCGGAAGTGGGGTTTATCAGATTCTCCAACTCATTGTGCATCGAATAGGCTAATAAAATCACTACCAAAAATGACAAATCTTAAACGACTTTTTTTTTCGATACCCAAATAACGTGAACTGGGAACCCAAAGTTGAAGCTTCAAACGGCAATTTAAGGCATTTCTCTTGCAGCTAGACTACCGGAAGTGGGGTTTATCAGATTCTCCAACTCATTGTGCATCGAATAGGCTAATAAAATCACTACCAAAAATGACAAATCTTAAACGACTTTTTTTTTCGATACCCAAATAACGTGAACTGGGAACCCAAAGTTGAAGCTTCAAACGGCAATTTAAGGCATTTCTCTTGCAGCTAGACTACCGGAAGTGGGGTTTATCAGATTCTCCAACTCATTGTGCATCGAATAGGCTAATAAAATCACTACCAAAAATGACAAATCTTAAACGACTTTTTTTTTCGATACCCAAATAACGTGAACTGGGAACCCAAAGTTGAAGCTTCAAACGGCAATTTAAGGCATTTCTCTTGCAGCTAGACTACCGGAAGTGGGGTTTATCAGATTCTCCAACTCATTGTGCATCGAATAGGCTAATAAAATCACTACCAAAAATGACAAATCTTAAACGACTTTTTTTTTCGATACCCAAATAACGTGAACTGGGAACCCAAAGTTGAAGCTTCAAACGGCAATTTAAGGCATTTCCCTTGCAGCTAGGCTACCGGAAGTGGGGTTTATCAGATTCTCCAACTCATTGTGCATCTAATAGGCGAATGAAATCACTACCAAAAATGACAAAACTTAATCGACTTTTTTTTACGATACCCAAATAACGTGAACTGGGAACCCAAAGTTGAAGCTTCAAACGGCAATTTAAGGCATTTCCCTTGCAGCTAGGCTACCGGAAGTGGGGTTTATCAGATTCTCCAACTCATTGTGCATCTAATAGGCGAATAAAATCACTACCAAAAATGACAAATCTTAAACGACTTTTTTTTTCGATACCCAAATAACGTGAACTGGGAACCCAAAGTTGAAGCTTCAAACGGCAATTTAAGGCATTTCTCTTGCAGCTAGACTACCGGAAGTGGGGTTTATCAGATTCTCCAACTCATTGTGCATCGAATAGGCTAATAAAATCACTACCAAAAATGACAAATCTTAAACGACTTTTTTTTTCGATACCCAAATAACGTGAACTGGGAACCCAAAGTTGAAGCTTCAAACGGCAATTTAAGGCATTTCTCTTGCAGCTAGACTACCGGAAGTGGGGTTTATCAGATTCTCCAACTCATTGTGCATCGAATAGGCTAATAAAATCACTACCAAAAATGACAAACCTTAATCGACTTTTTTTTTCGATACCCAAATAACGTGAACTGGGAACCCAAAGTTGAAGCTTCAAACGGCAATTTAAGGCATTTCCCTTGCAGCTAGGCTACCGGAAGTGGGGTTTATCAGATTCTCCAACTCATTGTGCATCTAATAGGCGAATAAAATCACTACCAAAAATGACAAATCTTAATCGACTTTTTTTTACGATACCCAAATAACGTGAACTGGGAACCCAAAGTTGAAGCTTCAAACGGCAATTTAAGGCATTTCCCTTGCAGCTAGGCTACCGGAAGTGGGGTTTATCAGATTCTCCAACTCATTGTGCATCTAATAGGCGAATAAAATCACTACCAAAAATGACAAATCTTAATCGACTTTTTTTTTCGATACCCAAATAACGTGAACTGGGAACCCAAAGTTGAAGCTTCAAACGGCAATTTAAGGCATTTCTCTTGCAGCTAGACTACCGGAAGTGGGGTTTATCAGATTCTCCAACTCATTGTGCATCGAATAGGCTAATAAAATCACTACCAAAAATGACAAATCTTAATCGACTTTTTTTTACGATACCCAAATAACGTGAACTGGGAACCCAAAGTTGAAGCTTCAAACGGCAATTTAAGGCATTTCTCTTGCAGCTAGACTACCGGAAGTTGGGTTTATCAGATTCTCCAACTCATTGTGCATCGAATAGGCTAATAAAATCACTACCAAAAATGACAAATCTTAAACGACTTTTTTTTTCGATACCCAAATAACGTGAACTGGGAACCCAAAGTTGAAGCTTCAAACGGCAATTTAAGGCATTTCCCTTGCAGCTAGGCTACCGGAAGTGGGGTTTATCAGATTCTCCAACTCATTGTGCATCGAATAGGCTAATAAAATCACTACCAAAAATGACAAATCTTAAACGACTTTTTTTTTCGATACCCAAATAACGTGAACTGGGAACCCAAAGTTGAAGCTTCAAACGGCAATTTAAGGCATTTCCCTTGCAGCTAGGCTACCGGAAGTGGGGTTTATCAGATTCTCCAACTCATTGTGCATCTAATAGGCGAATAAAATCACTACCAAAAATGACAAATCTTAATCGACTTTTTTTTGCGATACCCAAATAACGTGAACTGGGAACCCAAAGTTGAAGCTTCAAACGGCAATTTAAGGCATTTCCCTTGCAGCTAGGCTACCGGAAGTGGGGTTTATCAGATTCTCCAACTCATTGTGCATCGAATAGGCTAATAAAATCACTATCAAAAATGACAAATCTTAAACGACTTTTTTTTTCGATACCCAAATAACGTGAACTGGGAACCCAAAGTTGAAGCTTCAAACGGCAATTTAAGGCATTTCCCTTGCAGCTAGGCTACCGGAAGTGGGGTTTATCAGATTCTCCAACTCATTGTGCATCTAATAGGCGAATAAAATCACTACCAAAAATGACAAATCTTAATCGACTTTTTTTTACGATACCCAAATAACGTGAACTGGGAACCCAAAGTTGAAGCTTCAAACGGCAATTTAAGGCATTTCCCTTGCAGCTAGGCTACCGGAAGTGGGGTTTATCAGATTCTCCAACTCATTGTGCGTCGAATAGGCTAATAAAATCACTACCAAAAATGACAAATCTTAATCGACTTTTTTTTTCGATACCCAAATAACGTGAACTGGGAACCCAAAGTTGAAGCTTCAAACGGCAATTTAAGGCATTTCCCTTGCAGCTAGGCTACCGGAAGTGGGGTTTATCAGATTCTCCAACTCATTGTGCATCTAATAGGCGAATAAAATCACTACCAAAAATGACAAATCTTAAACGACTTTTTTTTTCGATACCCAAATAACGTGAACTGGGAACCCAAAGTTGAAGCTTCAAACGGCAATTTAAGGCATTTCTCTTGCAGCTAGACTACCGGAAGTGGGGTTTATCAGATTCTCCAACTCATTGTGCATCGAATAGGCTAATAAAATCACTACCAAAAATGACAAATCTTAATCGACTTTTTTTTACGATACCCAAATAACGTGAACTGGGAACCCAAAGTTGAAGCTTCAAACGGCAATTTAAGGCATTTCTCTTGCAGCTAGGCTACCGGAAGTGGGGTTTATCAGATTCTCCAACTCATTGTGCATCTAATAGGCGAATAAAATCACTACCAAAAATGACAAATCTTAAACGACTTTTTTTTTCGATACCCAAATAACGTGAACTGGGAACCCAAAGTTGAAGCTTCAAACGGCAATTTAAGGCATTTCTCTTGCAGCTAGACTACCGGAAGTGGGGTTTATCAGATTCTCCAACTCATTGTGCATCGAATAGGCTAATAAAATCACTACCAAAAATGACAAATCTTAATCGACTTTTTTTTACGATACCCAAATAACCTGAACTGGGAACCCAAAGTTGAAGCTTCAAACGGCAATTTAAGGCATTTCTCTTGCAGCTAGACTACCGGAAGTGGGGTTTATCAGATTCTCCAACTCATTGTGCATCGAATAGGCTAATAAAATCACTACCAAAAATGACAAATATTAAACGACTTTTTTTTTCGATACCCAAATAACGTGAACTGGGAACCCAAAGTTGAAGATTCAAACGGCAATTTAAGGCATTTCCCTTGCAGCTAGGCTACCGGAAGTGGGGTTTATCAGATTCTCCAACTCATTGTGCATCTAATAGGCGAATAAAATCACTACCAAAAATGACAAATCTTAATCGACTTTTTTTTACGATACCCAAATAACGTGAACTGGGAACCCAAAGTTGAAGCTTCAAACGGCAATTTAAGGCATTTCCCTTGCAGCTAGGCTACCAGAAGTGGGGTTTATCAGATTCTCCAACTCATTGTGCATCTAATAGGCGAATAAAATCACTACCAAAAATGACAAATCTTAATCGACTTTTTTTTACGATACCCAAATAACGTGAACTGGGAACCAAAAGTTGAAGCTTCAAACGGCAATTTAAGGCATTTCCCTTGCAGCTAGGCTACCGGAAGTGGGGTTTATCAGATTCTCCAACTCATTGTGCATCGAATAGGCTAATAAAATCACTACCAAAAATGACAAATCTTAAACGACTTTTTTTTTCGATACCCAAATAACGTGAACTGGGAACCCAAAGTTGAAGCTTCAAACGGCAATTTAAGGCATTTCCCTTGCAGCTAGGCTACCGGAAGTGGGGTTTATCAGATTCTCCAACTCATTGTGCATCTAATAGGCGAATAAAATCACTACCAAAAATGACAAATCTTAATCGACTTTTTTTTGCGATACCCAAATAACGTGAACTGGGAACCCAAAGTTGAAGCTTCAAACGGCAATTTAAGGCATTTCCCTTGCAGCTAGGCTACCGGAAGTGGGGTTTATCAGATTCTCCAACTCATTGTGCATCGAATAGGCTAATAAAATCACTACCAAAAATGACAAATCTTAATCGACTTTTTTTTTCGATACCCAAATAACGTGAACTGGGAACCCAAAGTTGAAGCTTCAAACGGCAATTTAAGGCATTTCCCTTGCAGCTAGGCTACCGGAAGTGGGGTTTATCAGATTCTCCAACTCATTGTGCATCTAATAGGCGAATAAAATCACTACCAAAAATGACAAATCTTAAACGACTTTTTTTTTCGATACCCAAATAACGTGAACTGGGAACCCAAAGTTGAAGCTTCAAACGGCAATTTAAGGCATTTCTCTTGCAGCTAGACTACCGGAAGTGGGGTTTATCAGATTCTCCAACTCATTGTGCATCGAATAGGCTAATAAAATCACTACCAAAAATGACAAATCTTAATCGACTTTTTTTTACGATACCCAAATAACGTGAACTGGGAACCCAAAGTTGAAGCTTCAAACGGCAATTTAAGGCATTTCTCTTGCAGCTAGGCTACCGGAAGTGGGGTTTATCAGATTCTCCAACTCATTGTGCATCTAATAGGCGAATAAAATCACTACCAAAAATGACAAATCTTAAACGACTTTTTTTTTCGATACCCAAATAACGTGAACTGGGAACCCAAAGTTGAAGCTTCAAACGGCAATTTAAGGCATTTCTCTTGCAGCTAGACTACCGGAAGTGGGGTTTATCAGATTCTCCAACTCATTGTGCATCGAATAGGCTAATAAAATCACTACCAAAAATGACAAATCTTAAACGACTTTTTTTTTCGATACCCAAATAACCTGAACTGGGAACCCAAAGTTGAAGCTTCAAACGGCAATTTAAGGCATTTCTCTTGCAGCTAGACTACCGGAAGTGGGGTTTATCAGATTCTCCAACTCATTGTGCATCGAATAGGCTAATAAAATCACTACCAAAAATGACAAATCTTAAACGACTTTTTTTTTCGATACCCAAATAACGTGAACTGGGAACCCAAAGTTGAAGCTTCAAACGGCAATTTAAGGCATTTCCCTTGCAGCTAGGCTACCGGAAGTGGGGTTTATCAGATTCTCAAACTCATTGTGCATCTAATAGGCGAATAAAATCACTACCAAAAATGACAAATCTTAATAGACTTTTTTTTACGATACCCAAATAACGTGAACTGGGAACCCAAAGTTGAAGCTTCAAACGGCAATTTAAGGCATTTCCCTTGCAGCTAGGCTACCGGAAGTGGAGTTTATCAGATTCTCCAACTCATTGTGCATCGAATAGGCTAATAAAATCACTACCAAAAATGACAAATCTTAATCGACTTTTTTTTACGATACCCAAATAACGTGAACTGGGAACCCAAAGTTGAAGCTTCAAACGGCAATTTAAGGCATTTCTCTTGCAGCTAGACTACCGGAAGTGGGGTTTATCAGATTCTCCAACTCATTGTGCATCGAATAGGCTAATAAAATCACTACCAAAAATGATAAATCTTAAACGACTTTTTTTTTCGATACCCAAATAACGTGAACTGGGAACCCAAAGTTGAAGCTTCAAACGGCAATTTAAGGCATTTCTCTTGCAGCTAGACTACCGGAAGTGGGGTTTATCAGATTCTCCAACTCATTGTGCATCGAATAGGCTAATAAAATCACTACCAAAAATGACAAATCTTAAACGACTTTTTTTTTCGATACCCAAATAACGTGAACTGGGAACCCAAAGTTGAAGCTTCAAACGGCAATTTAAGGCATTTCTCTTGCAGCTAGACTACCGGAAGTGGGGTTTATCAGATTCTCCAACTCATTGTGCATCGAATAGGCTAATAAAATCACTACCAAAAATGATAAATCTTAAACGACTTTTTTTTTCGATACCCAAATAACGTGAACTGGGAACCCAAAGTTGAAGCTTCAAACGGCAATTTAAGGCATTTCTCTTGCAGCTAGACTACCGGAAGTGGGGTTTATCAGATTCTCCAACTCATTGTGCATCGAATAGGCTAATAAAATCACTACCAAAAATGACAAATCTTAAACGACTTTTTTTTTCGATACCCAAATAACGTGAACTGGGAACCCAAAGTTGAAGCTTCAAACGGCAATTTAAGGCATTTCCCTTGCAGCTAGGCTACCGGAAGTGGGGTTTATCAGATTCTCCAACTCATTGTGCATCTAATAGGCGAATAAAATCACTACCAAAAATGACAAATCTTAATCGACTTTTTTTTGCGATACCCAAATAACGTGAACTGGGAACCCAAAGTTGAAGCTTCAAACGGCAATTTAAGGCATTTCCCTTGCAGCTAGGCTACCGGAAGTGGGGTTTATCAGATTCTCCAACTCATTGTGCATCGAATAGGCTAATAAAATCACTACCAAAAATGACAAATCTTAATCGACTTTTTTTTTCGATACCCAAATAACGTGAACTGGGAACCCAAAGTTGAAGCTTCAAACGGCAATTTAAGGCATTTCCCTTGCAGCTAGGCTACCGGAAGTGGGGTTTATCAGATTCTCCAACTCATTGTGCATCTAATAGGCGAATAAAATCACTACCAAAAATGACAAATCTTAAACGACTTTTTTTTTCGATACCCAAATAACGTGAACTGGGAACCCAAAGTTGAAGCTTCAAACGGCAATTTAAGGCATTTCTCTTGCAGCTAGACTACCGGAAGTGGGGTTTATCAGATTCTCCAACTCATTGTGCATCGAATAGGCTAATAAAATCACTACCAAAAATGACAAATCTTAATCGACTTTTTTTTACGATACCCAAATAACGTGAACTGGGAACCCAAAGTTGAAGCTTCAAACGGCAATTTAAGGCATTTCTCTTGCAGCTAGACTACCGGAAGTGGGGTTTATCAGATTCTCCAACTCATTGTGCATCGAATAGGCTAATAAAATCACTACCAAAAATGACAAATCTTAAACGACTTTTTTTTTCGATACCCAAATAACCTGAACTGGGAACCCAAAGTTGAAGCTTCAAACGGCAATTTAAGGCATTTCTCTTGCAGCTAGACTACCGGAAGTGGGGTTTATCAGATTCTCCAACTCATTGTGCATCGAATAGGCTAATAAAATCACTACCAAAAATGACAAATCTTAAACGACTTTTTTTTTCGATACCCAAATAACGTGAACTGGGAACCCAAAGTTGAAGCTTCAAACGGCAATTTAAGGCATTTCCCTTGCAGCTAGGCTACCGGAAGTGGGGTTTATCAGATTCTCCAACTCATTGTGCATCTAATAGGCGAATAAAATCACTACCAAAAATGACAAATCTTAATAGACTTTTTTTTACGATACCCAAATAACGTGAACTGGGAACCCAAAGTTGAAGCTTCAAACGGCAATTTAAGGCATTTCCCTTGCAGCTAGGCTACCGGAAGTGGAGTTTATCAGATTCTCCAACTCATTGTGCATCGAATAGGCTAATAAAATCACTACCAAAAATGACAAATCTTAATCGACTTTTTTTTACGATACCCAAATAACGTGAACTGGGAACCCAAAGTTGAAGCTTCAAACGGCAATTTAAGGCATTTCTCTTGCAGCTAGACTACCGGAAGTGGGGTTTATCAGATTCTCCAACTCATTGTGCATCGAATAGGCTAATAAAATCACTACCAAAAATGATAAATCTTAAACGACTTTTTTTTTCGATACCCAAATAACGTGAACTGGGAACCCAAAGTTGAAGCTTCAAACGGCAATTTAAGGCATTTCCCTTGCAGCTAGGCTACCGGAAGTGGGGTTTATCAGATTCTCCAACTCATTGTGCATCTAATAGGCGAATAAAATCACTACCAAAAATGACAAATCTTAATCGACTTTTTTTTGCGATACCCAAATAACGTGAACTGGGAACCCAAAGTTGAAGCTTCAAACGGCAATTTAAGGCATTTCCCTTGCAGCTAGGCTACCGGAAGTGGGGTTTATCAGATTCTCCAACTCATTGTGCATCGAATAGGCTAATAAAATCACTACCAAAAATGACAAATCTTAATCGACTTTTTTTTTCGATACCCAAATAACGTGAACTGGGAACCCAAAGTTGAAGCTTCAAACGGCAATTTAAGGCATTTCCCTTGCAGCTAGGCTACCGGAAGTGGGGTTTATCAGATTCTCCAACTCATTGTGCATCTAATAGGCGAATAAAATCACTACCAAAAATGACAAATCTTAAACGACTTTTTTTTTCGATACCCAAATAACGTGAACTGGGAACCCAAAGTTGAAGCTTCAAACGGCAATTTAAGGCATTTCTCTTGCAGCTAGACTACCGGAAGTGGGGTTTATCAGATTCTCCAACTCATTGTGCATCGAATAGGCTAATAAAATCACTACCAAAAATGACAAATTTTAATCGACTTTTTTTTACGATACCCAAATAACGTGAACTGGGAACCCAAAGTTGAAGCTTCAAACGGCAATTTAAGGCATTTCTCTTGCAGCTAGGCTACCGGAAGTGGGGTTTATCAGATTCTCCAACTCATTGTGCATCTAATATGCGAATAAAATCACTACCAAAAATGACAAATCTTAAACGACTTTTTTTTTCGATACCCAAATAACGTGAACTGGGAACCCAAAGTTGAAGCTTCAAACGGCAATTTAAGGCATTTCTCTTGCAGCTAGACTACCGGAAGTGGGGTTTATCAGATTCTCCAACTCATTGTGCATCGAATAGGCTAATAAAATCACTACCAAAAATGACAAATCTTAAACGACTTTTTTTTTCGATACCCAAATAACCTGAACTGGGAACCCAAAGTTGAAGCTTCAAACGGCAATTTAAGGCATTTCTCTTGCAGCTAGACTACCGGAAGTGGGGTTTATCAGATTCTCCAACTCATTGTGCATCGAATAGGCTAATAAAATCACAACCAAAAATGACAAATCTTAAACGACTTTTTTTTCGATACCCAAATAACGTGAACTGGGAACCCAAAGTTGAAGCTTCAAACGGCAATTTAAGGCATTTCCCTTGCAGCTAGGCTACCGGAAGTGGAGTTTATCAGATTCTCCAACTCATTGTGCATCGAATAGGCTAATAAAATCACTACCAAAAATGACAAATCTTCATCGACTTTTTTTTACGATACCCAAATAACGTGAACTGGGAACCCAAAGTTGAAGCTTCAAACGGCAATTTAAGGCATTTCTCTTGCAGCTAGACTACCGGAAGTGGGGTTTATCAGATTCTCCAACTCATTGTGCATCGAATAGGCTAATAAAATCACTACCAAAAATGACAAATCTTAATCGACTTTTTTTTTCGATACCCAAATAACGTGAACTGGGAACCCAAAGTTGAAGCTTCAAACGGCAATTTAAGGCATTTCTCTTGCAGCTAGACTACCGGAAGTGGGGTTTATCAGATTCTCCAACTCATTGTGCATCGAATAGGCTAATAAAATCACTACCAAAAATGACAAATCTTAAACGACTTTTTTTTTCGATACCCAAATAACGTGAACTGGGAACCCAAAGTTGAAGCTTCAAACGGCAATTTAAGGCATTTCCCTAGCAGCTAGGCTACCGGAAGTGGGGTTTATCAGATTCTCCAACTCATTGTGCATCTAATAGGCGAATAAAATCACTACCAAAAATGACAAATCTTAATCGACTTTTTTTTACGATACCCAAATAACGTGAACTGGGAACCCAAAGTTGAAGCTTCAAACGGCAATTTAAGGCATTTCCCTTGCAGCTAGGCTACCGGAAGTGGGGTTTATCAGATTCTCCAACTCATTGTGCATCTAATAGGCGAATAAAATCACTACCAAAAATGACAAATCTTAATCGACTTTTTTTTACGATACCCAAATAACGTGAACTGGGAACCCAAAGTTGAAGCTTCAAACGGCAATTTAAGGCATTTCTCTTGCAGCTAGACTACCGGAAGTGGGGTTAATCAGATTCTCCAACTCATTGTGCATCTAATAGGCGAATAAAATCACTACCAAAAATGACAAATCTTAATCGACTTTTTTTTACGATACCCAAATAACGTGAACTGGGAACCCAAAGTTGAAGCTTCAAACGGCAATTTAAGGCATTTCCCTTGCAGCTAGGCTACCGGAAGTGGGGTTTGTCAGATTCTCCAACTCATTGTGCATGTAATAGGCGAATAAAATCACTACCAAAAATGACAAATCTTAAACGACTTTTTTTTTCGATACCCAAATAACGTGAACTGGGAACCCAAAGTTGAAGCTTCAAACGGCAATTTAAGGCATTTTTCTTGCAGCTAGACTACCGGAAGTGGGGTTTATCAGATTCTCCAACTCATTGTGCATCGAATAGGCGAATAAAATCACTACCAAAAATGACAAATCTTAAACGACTTTTTTTTTCGATACCCAAATAACGTGAACTGGGAACCCAAAGTTGAAGCTTCAAACGGCAATTTAAGGCATTTCCCTTGCAGCTAGGCTACCGGAAGTGGGGTTTATCAGATTCTCCA
This sequence comes from Acanthosepion lycidas, assembly GCA_963932145.1. Lineage (NCBI taxonomy): Eukaryota > Metazoa > Mollusca > Cephalopoda > Sepiida > Sepiidae > Acanthosepion > Acanthosepion lycidas. Next base: position 52,281 of record CAWVQA010001325.1, read on the forward strand.
ACTCATTGTGCATCTAATAGGCGAATAAAATCACTACCAAAAATGACAAATCTTAATCGACTTTTTTTTACGATACCCAAATAACGTGAACTGGGAACCCAAAGTTGAAGCTTCAAACGGCAATTTAAGGCATTTCCCTTGCAGCTAGGCTACCGGAAGTGGGGTTTATCAGATTCTCCAACTCATTCTGCATCTAATAGGCGAATAAAATCACTACCAAAAATGACAAATCTTAAACGACTTTTTTTTTTCGATACCCAAATAACGTGAACTGGGAACCCAAAGTTGAAGCTTCAAACGGCAATTAAAGGCATTTCTCTTGCAGCTAGACTACCGGAAGTGTGGTTTATCAGATTCTCCAACTCATTGTGCATCGAATAGGCTAATAAAATCACTACCAAAAATGACAAATCTTAATCGACTTTTTTTTTCGATACCCAAATAACGTGAACTGGGAACCCAAAGTTGAAGCTTCAAACGGCAATTTAAGGCATTTCCCTTGCAGCTAGGCTACCGGAAGTGGGGTTTATCAGATTCTCCAACTCATTGTGCATCTAATAGGCGAATAAAATCACTACCAAAAATGACAAATCTTAATCGACTTTTTTTTACGATACCCAAATAACGTGAACTGGGAACCCAAAGTTGAAGCTTCAAACGGCAATTTAAGGCATTTCCCTTGCAGCTAGGCTACCGGAAGTGGGGTTTATCAGATTCTCCAACTCATTGTGCATCTAATAGGCGAATAAAATCACTACCAAAAATGACAAATCTTAATCGACTTTTTTTTACGATACCCAAATAACGTGAACTGGGAACCCAAAGTTGAAGCTTCAAACGGCAATTTAAGGCATTTCCCTTGCAGCTAGGCTACCGGAAGTGGGGTTTATCAGATTCTCCAACTCATTGTGCATCTAATAGGCTAATAAAATCACTACCAAAAATGACAAATCTTAAACGACTTTTTTTTTCGATACCCAAATAACGTGAACTGGGAACCCAAAGTTGAAGCTTCAAACGGCAATTTAAGGCATTTCTCTTGCAGCTAGACTACCGGAAGTGGGGTTTATCAGATTCTCCAACTCATTGTGCATCGAATAGGCTAATAAAATCACTACCAAAAATGACAAATCTTAATCAACTTTTTTTTTACGATACCCAAATAACGTGAACTGGGAACCCAAAGTTGAAGCTTCAAACGGCAATTTAAGGCATTTCTCTTGCAGCTAGACTACCGGAAGTGGGGTTTATCAGATTCTCCAACTCATTTTGCATCGAATAGGCTAATAAAATCACTACCAAAAATGACAAATCTTAAACGACTTTTTTTTTCGATACCCAAATAACGTGAACTGGGAACCCAAAGTTGAAGCTTCAAACGGCAATTTAAGGCATTTCCCTTGCAGCTAGGCTACCGGAAGTGGGGTTTATCAGATTCTCCAACTCATTGTGCATCTAATAGGCGAATAAAATCACTACCAAAAATGACAAATCTTAAACGACTTTTTTTTTCGATACCCAAATAACGTGAACTGGGAACCCAAAGTTGAAGCTTCAAACGGCAATTTAAGGCATTTCTCTTGCAGCTAGACTACCGGAAGTGGGGTTTATCAGATTCTCCAACTCATTGTGCATCTAATAGGCGAATAAAATCACTACCAAAAATGACAAATCTTAATTGACTTTTTTTTACGATACCCAAATAACGTGAACTGGGAACCCAAAGTTGAAGCTTCAAACGGCAATTTAAGGCATTTCCCTTGCAGCTAGGCTACCGGAAGTGGGGTTTATCAGATTCTCCAACTCATTGTGCATCTAATAGGCGAATAAAATCACTACCAAAAATGACAAATCTTAAACGACTTTTTTTTTCGATACCCAAATAACGTGAACTGGGAACCCAAAGTTGAAGCTTCAAACGGCAATTTAAGGCATTTCACTTGCAGCTAGGCTACCGGAAGTGGGGTTTATCAGATTCTCCAACTCATTGTGCATCTAATAGGCGAATAAAATCACTACCAAAAATGACAAATCTTAAACGACTTTTTTTTTCGATACCCAAATAACGTGAACTGGGAACCCAAAGTTGAAGCTTCAAACGGCAATTTAAGGCATTTCCCTTGCAGCTAGGCTACCGGAAGTGGGGTTTATCAGATTCTCCAACTCATTGTGCATCTAATAGGCGAATAAAATCACTACCAAAAATGACAAATCTTAAACGACTTTTTTTTTCGATACCCAAATAACGTGAACTGGGAACCCAAAGTTGAAGCTTCAAACGGCAATTTAAGGCATTTCTCTTCCAGCTAGACTACCGGAAGTGGGGTTTATCAGATTCACCAACTCATTGTGCATCGAATAGGCTAATAAAATCACGACCAAAAATGACAAATCTTAAACGACTTTTTTTTTCGATACCCAAATAACGTGAACTGGGAACCCAAAGTTGAAGCTTCAAACGGCAATTTAAGGCATTTCTCTTGCAGCTAGACTACCGGAAGTGGGGTTTATCAGATTCTCCAACTCATTGTGCATCGAATAGGCTAATAAAATCACTACCAAAAATGACAAATCTTAAACGACTTTTTTTTTCGATACCCAAATAACGTGAACTCGGAACCCAAAGTTGAAGCTTCAAACGGCAATTTAAGGCATTTCTCTTGCAGCTAGACTACCGGAAGTGGGGTTTATCAGATTCTCCAACTCATTGTGCATCGAATAGGCTAATAAAATCACTACCAAAAATGACAAATCTTAATCGACTTTTTTTTTCGATACCCAAATAACGTGAACTGGGAACCCAAAGTTGAAGCTTCAAACGGCAATTTAAGGCATTTCCCTTGCAGCTAGGCTACCGGAAGTGGGGTTTATCAGATTCTCCAACTCATTGTGCATCTAATAGGCGAATAAAATCACTACCAAAAATGACAAATCTTAAAAGACTTTTTTTTTCGATACCCAAATAACGTGAACTGGGAACCCAAAGTTGAAGCTTCAAACGGCAATTTAAGGCATTTCCCTTGCAGCTAGGCTACCGGAAGTGGGGTTTATCAGATTCTCCAACTCATTGTGCATCTAATAGGCGAATAAAATCACTACCAAAAATGACAAATCTTAATCGACTTTTTTTTACGATACCCAAATAACGTGAACTGGGAACCCAAAGTTGAAGCTTCAAACGGCAATTTAAGGCATTTCTCTTGCAGCTAGACTACCGGAAGTGGGGTTTATCAGATTCTCCAACTCATTGTGCATCGAATAGGCTAATAAAATCACTACCAAAAATGACAAATCTTAATCGACTTTTTTTTACGATACCCAAATAACGTGAACTGGGAACCCAAAGTTGAAGCTTCAAACGGCAATTTAAGGCATTTCCCTTGCAGCTAGGCTACCGGAAGTGGGGTTTATCAGATTCTCCAACTCATTGTGCATCTAATAGGCGAATAAAATCACTACCAAAAATGACAAATCTTAATCGACTTTTTTTTACGATACCCAAATAACGTGAACTGGGAACCCAAAGTTGAAGCTTCAAACGGCAATATAAGGCATTTCCCTTGCAGCTAGGCTACCGGAAGTGGGGTTTATCAGATTCTCCAACTCATTGTGCATCTAATAGGCGAATAAAATCACTACCAAAAATGACAAATCTTAAACGACTTTTTTTTTCGATACCCAAATAACGTGAACTGGGAACCCAAAGTTGAAGCTTCAAACGGCAATTTAAGGCATTTCCCTTGCAGCTAGGCTACCGGAAGTGGGGTTTATCAGATTCTCCAACTCATTGTGCATCTAATAGGCGAATAAAATCACTACCAAAAATGACAAATCTTAAACGACTTTTTTTTACGATACCCAAATAACGTGAACTGGGAACCCAAAGTTGAAGCTTCAAACGGCAATTTAAGGCATTTCCCTTGCAGCTAGGCTACCGGAAGTGGGGTTTATCAGATTCTCCAACTCATTGTGCATCTAATAGGCGAATAAAATCACTACCAAAAATGACAAATCTTAAACGACTTTTTTTTTCGATACCCAAATAACGTGAACTGGGAACCCAAAGTTGAAGCTTCAAACGGCAATTTAAGGCATTTCCCTTGCAGCTAGGCTACCGGAAGTGGGGTTTATCAGATTCTCCAACTCATTGTGCATCTAATAGGCGAATAAAATCACTACCAAAAATGACAAATCTTAAACGACTTTTTTTTTCGATACCCAAATAACGTAAACTGGGAACCCAAAGTTGAAGCTTCAAACGGCAATTTAAGGCATTTCTCTTGCAGCTAGACTACCGGAAGTGGGGTTTATCAGATTCTCCAACTCATTGTGCATCGAATAGGCTAATAAAATCACTACCAAAAATGACAAATCTTAAACGACTTTTTTTTTCGATACCCAAATAACGTGAACTAGGAACCCAAAGTTGAAGCTTCAAACGGCAATTTAAGGCATTTCTCTTGCAGCTAGACTACCGGAAGTGGGGTTTATCAGATTCTCCAACTCATTGTGCATCGAATAGGCTAATAAAATCACTACCAAAAATGACAAATCTTAATCGACTTTTTTTTTCGATACCCAAATAACGTGAACTGGGAACCCAAAGTTGAAGCTTCAAACGGCAATTTAAGGCATTTCCCTTGCAGCTAGGCTACCGGAAGTGGGGTTTATCAGATTCTCCAACTCATTGTGCATCTAATAGGCGAATAAAATCACTACCAGAAATGACAAATCTTAAACGACTTTTTTTTTCGATACCCAAATAACGTGAACTGGGAACCCAAAGTTGAAGCTTCAAACGGCAATTTAAGGCATTTCCCTTGCAGCTAGGCTACCGGAAGTGGTGTTTATCAGATTCTCCAACTCATTGTGCATCTAATAGGCGAATAAAATCACTACCAAAAATGACAAATCTTAATCGACTTTTTTTTACGATACCCAAATAACGTGAACTGGGAACCCAAAGTTGAAGCTTCAAACGGCAATTTAAGGCATTTCCCTTGCAGCTAGGCTACCGGAAGTGGGGTTTATCAGATTCTCCAACTCATTGTGCAACTAATAGGCGAATAAAATCACTACCAAAAATGACAAAAAATAAAACGACTTTTTTTTTCGATACCCAAATAACGTGAACTGGGAACCCAAAGTTGAAGCTTCAAACGGCAATTTAAGGCATTTCTCTTGCAGCTAGACTACCGGAAGTGGGGTTTATCACATTCTCCAACTCATTGTGCATCGAATAGGCTAATAAAATCACTACCAAAAATGACAAATCTTAAACGACTTTTTTTTTCGATACCCAAATAACGTGAACTGGGAACCCAAAGTTGAAGCTTCAAACGGCAATTTAAGGCATTTCTCTTGCAGCTAGACTACCGGAAGTGGGGTTTATCAGATTCTCCAACTCATTGTGCATCTAATAGGCTAATAAAATCACTACCAAAAATGACAAATCTTAATCGACTTTTTTTTACGATACCCAAATAACGTGAACTGGGAACCCAAAGTTGAAGCTTCAAACGGCAATTTAAGGCATTTCACTTGCAGCTAGGCTACTGGAAGTGGGGTTTAACAGATTCTCCAACTCATTGTGCATCTAATAGGCGAATAAAATCACTACCAAAAATGACAAATCTTAATCGACTTTTTTTTACGATACCCAAATAACGTGAACTGGGAACCCAAAGTTGAAGCTTCAAACGGCAATTTAAGGCATTTCCCTTGCAGCTAGGCTACCGGAAGTGGGGTTTATCAGATTCTCCAACTCATTGTGCATCTAATAGGCGAATAAAATCACTACCAAAAATGACAAATCTTAATCGACTTTTTTTTACGATACCCAAATAACGTGAACTGGGAACCCAAAGTTGAAGCTTCAAACGGCAATTTAAGGCATTTCCCTTGCAGCTAGGCTACCGGAAGTGGGGTTTATCAGATTCTCCAACTCATTGTGCATCTAATAGGCGAATAAAATCACTACCAAAAATGACAAATCTTAATCGACTTTTTTTTACGATACCCAAATAACGTGAACTGGGAACCCAAAGTTGAAGCTTCAAACGGCAATTTAAGGCATTTCCCTTGCAGCTAGGCTACCGGAAGTGGGGTTTATCAGATTCTCCAACTCATTGTGCATCTAATAGGCGAATAAAATCACTACCAGAAATGACAAATCTTAAACGACTTTTTTTTTCGATACCCAAATAACGTGAACTGGGAACCCAAAGTTGAAGCTTCAAACGGCAATTTAAGGCATTTCCCTTGCAGCTAGGCTACCGGAAGTGGGGTTTATCAGATTCTCCAACTCATTGTGCATCTAATAGGCGAATAAAATCACTACCAAAAATGACAAATCTTAATCGACTTTTTTTTACGATACCCAAATAACGTGAACTGGGAACCCAAAGTTGAAGCTTCAAACGGCAATTTAAGGCATTTCCCTTGCAGCTAGGCTACCGGAAGTGGGGTTTATCAGATTCTCCAACTCATTGTGCATCTAATAGGCGAATAAAATCACTACCAAAAATGACAAAAAATAAAACGACTTTTTTTTTCGATACCCAAATAACGTGAACTGGGAACCCAAAGTTGAAGCTTCAAACGGCAATTTAAGGCATTTCTCTTGCAGCTAGACTACCGGAAGTGGGGTTTATCACATTCTCCAACTCATTGTGCATCGAATAGGCTAATAAAATCACTACCAAAAATGACAAATCTTAAACGACTTTTTTTTTCGATACCCAAATAACGTGAACTGGGAACCCAAAGTTGAAGCTTCAAACGGCAATTTAAGGCATTTCTCTTGCAGCTAGACTACCGGAAGTGGGGTTTATCAGATTCTCCAACTCATTGTGCATCTAATAGGCTAATAAAATCACTACCAAAAATGACAAATCTTAATCGACTTTTTTTTACGATACCCAAATAACGTGAACTGGGAACCCAAAGTTGAAGCTTCAAACGGCAATTTAAGGCATTTCACTTGCAGCTAGGCTACCGGAAGTGGGGTTTAACAGATTCTCCAACTCATTGTGCATCTAATAGGCGAATAAAATCACTACCAAAAATGACAAATCTTAATCGACTTTTTTTTACGATACCCAAATAACGTGAACTGGGAACCCAAAGTTGAAGCTTCAAACGGCAATTTAAGGCATTTCCCTTGCAGCTAGGCTACCGGAAGTGGGGTTTATCAGATTCTCCAACTCATTGTGCATCTAATAGGCGAATAAAATCACTACCAAAAATGACAAATCTTAATCGACTTTTTTTTACGATACCCAAATAACGTGAACTGGGAACCCAAAGTTGAAGCTTCAAACGGCAATTTAAGGCATTTCCCTTGCAGCTAGGCTACCGGAAGTGGGGTTTATCAGATTCTCCAACTCATTGTGCATCTAATAGGCGAATAAAATCACTACCAAAAATGACAAATCTTAATCGACTTTTTTTTACGATACCCAAATAACGTGAACTGGGAACCCAAAGTTGAAGCTTCAAACGGCAATTTAAGGCATTTCCCTTGCAGCTAGGCTACCGGAAGTGGGGTTTATCAGATTCTCCAACTCATTGTGCATCTAATAGGCGAATAAAATCACTACCAAAAATGACAAATCTTAATCGACTTTTTTTTACGATACCCAAATAACGTGAACTGGGAACCCAAAGTTGAAGCTTCAAACGGCAATTTAAGGCATTTCTCTTGCAGCTAGACTACCGGAAGTGGGGTTTATCAGATTCTCCAACTCATTGTGCATCGAATAGGCTAATAAAATCACTACCAAAAATGACAAATCTTAAACGACTTTTTTTTTCGATACCCAAATAACGTGAACTAGGAACCCAAAGTTGAAGCTTCAAACGGCAATTTAAGGCATTTCTCTTGCAGCTAGACTACCGGAAGTGGGGTTTATCAGATTCTCCAACTCATTGTGCATCGAATAGGCTAATAAAATCACTACCAAAAATGACAAATCTTAATCGACTTTTTTTTTCGATACCCAAATAACGTGAACTGGGAACCCAAAGTTGAAGCTTCAAACGGCAATTTAAGGCATTTCCCTTGCAGCTAGGCTACCGGAAGTGGGGTTTATCAGATTCTCCAACTCATTGTGCATCTAATAGGCGAATAAAATCACTACCAGAAATGACAAATCTTAAACGACTTTTTTTTTCGATACCCAAATAACGTGAACTGGGAACCCAAAGTTGAAGCTTCAAACGGCAATTTAAGGCATTTCCCTTGCAGCTAGGCTACCGGAAGTGGGGTTTATCAGATTCTCCAACTCATTGTGCATCTAATAGGCGAATAAAATCACTACCAAAAATGACAAATCTTAATCGACTTTTTTTTACGATACCCAAATAACGTGAACTGGGAACCCAAAGTTGAAGCTTCAAACGGCAATTTAAGGCATTTCCCTTGCAGCTAGGCTACCGGAAGTGGGGTTTATCAGATTCTCCAACTCATTGTGCATCTAATAGGCGAATAAAATCACTACCAAAAATGACAAAAAATAAAACGACTTTTTTTTTCGATACCCAAATAACGTGAACTGGGAACCCAAAGTTGAAGCTTCAAACGGCAATTTAAGGCATTTCTCTTGCAGCTAGACTACCGGAAGTGGGGTTTATCACATTCTCCAACTCATTGTGCATCGAATAGGCTAATAAAATCACTACCAAAAATGACAAATCTTAAACGACTTTTTTTTTCGATACCCAAATAACGTGAACTGGGAACCCAAAGTTGAAGCTTCAAACGGCAATTTAAGGCATTTCTCTTGCAGCTAGACTACCGGAAGTGGGGTTTATCAGATTCTCCAACTCATTGTGCATCGAATAGGCTAATGAAATCACTACCAAAAATGACAAATCTTAAACGACTTTTTTTTCGATACCCAAATAACGTGAACTGGGAACCCAAAGTTGAAGCTTCAAACGGCAATTTAAGGCATTTCCCTTGCAGCTAGGCTACCGGAAGTGGGGTTTATCAGATTCTCCAACTCATTGTGCATCTAATAGGCTAATAAAATCACTACCAAAAATGACAAATCTTAATCGACTTTTTTTTACGATACCCAAATAACGTGAACTGGGAACCCAAAGTTGAAGCTTCAAACGGCAATTTAAGGCATTTCACTTGCAGCTAGGCTACCGGAAGTGGGGTTTAACAGATTCTCCAACTCATTGTGCATCTAATAGGCGAATAAAATCACTACCAAAAATGACAAATCTTAATCGACTTTTTTTTACGATACCCAAATAACGTGAACTGGGAACCCAAAGTTGAAGCTTCAAACGGCAATTTAAGGCATTTCCCTTGCAGCTAGGCTACCGGAAGTGGGGTTTATCAGATTCTCCAACTCATTGTGCATCTAATAGGCGAATAAAATCACTACCAAAAATGACAAATCTTAATCGACTTTTTTTTACGATACCCAAATAACGTGAACTGGGAACCCAAAGTTGAAGCTTCAAACGGCAATTTAAGGCATTTCCCTTGCAGCTAGGCTACCGGAAGTGGGGTTTATCAGATTCTCCAACTCATTGTGCATCTAATAGGCGAATAAAATCACTACCAAAAATGACAAATCTTAATCGACTTTTTTTTACGATACCCAAATAACGTGAACTGGGAACCCAAAGTTGAAGCTTCAAACGGCAATTTAAGGCATTTCCCTTGCAGCTAGGCTACCGGAAGTGGGGTTTATCAGATTCTCCAACTCATTGTGCATCTAATAGGCGAATAAAATCACTACCAAAAATGACAAATCTTAATCGACTTTTTTTTACGATACCCAAATAACGTGAACTGGGAACCCAAAGTTGAAGCTTCAAACGGCAATTTAAGGCATTTCCCTTGCAGCTAGGCTACCGGAAGTGGGGTTTATCAGATTCTCCAACTCATTGTGCATCTAATAGGCGAATAAAATCACTACCAAAAATGACAAATCTTAAACGACTTTTTTTTTCGATACCCAAATAACGTGAACTGGGAACCCAAAGTTGAAGCTTCAAACGGCAATTTAAGGCATTTCTCTTGCAGCTAGACTACCGGAAGTGGGGTTTATCAGATTCTCCAACTCATTGTGCATCTAATAGGCTAATAAAATCACTACCAAAAATGACAAATCTTAATCGACTTTTTTTTACGATACCCAAATAACGTGAACTGGGAACCCAAAGTTGAAGCTTCAAACGGCAATTTAAGGCATTTCCCTTGCAGCTAGGCTACCGGAAGTGGGGTTTATCAGATTCTCCAACTCATTGTGCATCTAATAGGCGAATAAAATCACTACCAAAAATGACAAATCTTAATCGACTTTTTTTTACGATACCCAAATAACGTGAACTGGGAACCCAAAGTTGAAGCTTCAAACGGCAATTTAAGGCATTTCCCTTGCAGCTAGGCTACCGGAAGTGGGGTTTATCAGATTCTCCAACTCATTGTGCATCTAATAGGCGAATAAAATCACTACCAAAAATGACAAATCTTAAACGACTTTTTTTTTCGATACCCAAATAACGTGAACTGGGAACCCAAAGTTGAAGCTTCAAACGGCAATTTAAGGCATTTCTCTTGCAGCTAGACTACCGGAAGTGGGGTTTATCAGAATCTCCAACTCATTGTGCATCGAATAGGCTAATAAAATCACTACCAAAAATGACAAATCTTAAACGACTTTTTTTTTCGATACCCAAATAACGTGAACTGGGAACCCAAAGTTGAAGCTTCAAACGGCAATTTAAGGCATTTCTCTTGCAGCTAGACTACCGGAAGTGGGGTTTATCAGATTCTCCAACTCATTGTGCATCGAATAGGCTAATAAAATCACTACCAAAAATGACAAATCTTAATCGACTTTTTTTTACGATACCCAAATAACGTGAACTGGGAACCCAAAGTTGAAGCTTCAAACGGCAATTTAAGGCATTTCCCTTGCAGCTAGGCTACCGGAAGTGGGGTTTATCAGATTCTCCAACTCATTGTGCATCTAATAGGCGAATAAAATCACTACCAAAAATGACAAATCTTAAACGACTTTTTTTTTCGATACCCAAATAACGTGAACTGGGAACCCAAAGTTGAAGCTTCAAACGGCAATTTAAGGCATTTCTCTTGCAGCTAGACTACCGGAAGTGGGGTTTATCAGATTCTCCAACTCATTGTGCATCGAATAGGCTAATAAAATCACTACCAAAAATGACAAATCTTAAACGACTTTTTTTTTCGATACCCAAATAACTTGAACTGGGAACCCAAAGTTGAAGCTTCAAACGGCAATTTAAGGCATTTCCCTTGCAGCTAGGCTACCGGAAGTGGGGTTTATCAGATTCTCCAACTCATTGTGCATCTAATAGGCGAATAAAATCACTACCAAAAATGACAAATCTTAAACGACTTTTTTTTTCGATACCCAAATAACGTGAACTGGGAACCCAAAGTTGAAGCTTCAAACGGCAATTTAAGGCATTTCTCTTGCAGCTAGACTACCGGAAGTGGGGTTTATCAGATTCTCCAACTCATTGTGCATCGAATAGGCTAATAAAATCACTACCAAAAATGACAAATCTTAAACGACTTTTTTTTTCGATACCCAAATAACGTGAACTGGGAACCCAAAGTTGAAGCTTCAAACGGCAATTTAAGGCATTTCTCTTACAGCTAGACTACCGGAAGTGGGGTTTATCAGATTCTCCAACTCATTGTGCATCGAATAGGCTAATAAAATCACTACCAAAAATGACAAATCTTAATCGACTTTTTTTTACGATACCCAAATAACGTGAACTGGGAACCCAAAGTTGAAGCTTCAAACGGCAATTTAAGGCATTTCCCTTGCAGCTAGGCTACCGGAAGTGGGTTTTATCAGATTCTCCAACTCATTGTGCATCTAATAGGCGAATAAAATCACTACCAAAAATGACAAATCTTAAACGACTTTTTTTTTCGATACCCAAATAACGTGAACTGGGAACCCAAAGTTGAAGCTTCAAACGGCAATTTAAGGCATTTCTCTTGCAGCTAGACTACCGGAAGTGGGGTTTATCAGATTCTCCAACTCATTGTGCATCGAATAGGCTAATAAAATCACTACCAAAAATGACAAATCTTAAACGACTTTTTTTTTCGATACCCAAATAACGTGAACTGGGAACCCAAAGTTGAAGCTTCAAACGGCAATTTAAGGCATTTCTCTTGCAGCTAGACTACCGGAAGTGGGGTTTATCAGATTCTCCAACTCATTGTGCATCGAATAGGCTAATAAAATCACTACCAAAAATGACAAATCTTAAACGACTTTTTTTTTCGATACCCAAATAACGTGAACTGGGAACCCAAAGTTGAAGCTTCAAACGGCAATTTAAGGCATTTCTCTTGCAGCTAGACTACCGGAAGTGGGGTTTATCAGATTCTCCAACTCATTGTGCATCGAATAGGCTAATAAAATCACTACCAAGAATGACAAATCTTAATCGACTTTTTTTTACGATACCCAAATAACGTGAACTGGGAACCCAAAGTTGAAGCTTCAAACGGCAATTTAAGGCATTTCTCTTGCAGCTAGACTACCGGAAGTGGGGTTTATCAGATTCTCCAACTCATAGTGCATCGAATAGGCTAATAAAATCACTACCAAAAATGACAAATCTTAATCGTCTTTTTTTTACGATACCCAAATAACGTGAACTGGGAACCCAAAGTTGAAGCTTCAAACGGCAATTTAAGGCATTTCCCTTGCAGCTAGGCTACCGGAAGTGGGGTTTATCAGATTCTCCAACTCATTGTGCATCTAATAGGCGAATAAAATCACTACCAAAAATGACAAATCTTAAACGACTTTTTTTTTCGATACCCAAATAACGTGAACTGGGAACCCAAAGTTGAAGCTTCAAACGGCAATTTAAGGCATTTCTCTTGCAGCTAGGCTACCGGAAGTGGGGTTTATCAGATTCTCCAACTCATTGTGCATCGAATAGGCTAATAAAATCACTACCAAAAATGACAAATCTTAAACGACTTTTTTTTTCGATACCCAAATAACGTGAACTGGGAACCCAAAGTTGAAGCTTCAAACGGCAATTTAAGGCATTTCTCTTGCAGCTAGACTACCGGAAGTGGGGTTTATCAGATTCTCCAACTCATTGTGCATCGAATAGGCTAATAAAATTACTACCAAAAATGACAAATCTTAAACGACTTTTTTTTTCGATACCCAAATAACGTGAACTGGGAACCCAAAGTTGAAGCTTCAAACGGCAATTTAAGGCATTTCTCTTGCAGCTAGACTACCGGAAGTGGGGTTTATCAGATTCTCCAACTCATTGTGCATCGAATAGGCTAATAAAATCACTACCAAAAATGACAAATCTTAATCGACTTTTTTTTACGATACCCAAATAACGTGAACTGGGAACCCAAAGTTGAAGCTTCAAACGGCAATTTAAGGCATTTCCCTTGCAGCTAGGCTACCGGAAGTGGGGTTTATCAGATTCTCCAACTCATTGTGCATCTAATAGGCGAATAAAATCACTACCAAAAATGACAAATCTTAAACGACTTTTTTTTTCGATACCCAAATAACGTGAACTGGGAACCCAAAGTTGAAGCTTCAAACGGCAATTTAAGGCATTTCTCTTGCAGCTAGACTACCGGAAGTGGGGTTTATCAGATTCTCCAACTCATTGTGCATCGAATAGGCTAATAAAATCACTACCAAAAATGACAAATCTTAAACGACTTTTTTTTTCGATACCCAAATAACGTGAACTGGGAACCCAAAGTTGAAGCTTCAAACGGCAATTTAAGGCATTTCCCTTGCAGCTAGGCTACCGGAAGTGGGGTTTATCAGATTCTCCAACTCATTGTGCATCTAATAGGCGAATAAAATCACTACCAAAAATGACAAATCTTAATCGACTTTTTTTTACGATACCCAAATAACGTGAACTGGGAACCCAAAGTTGAAGCTTCAAACGGCAATTTAAGGCATTTCCCTTGCAGCTAGGCTACCGGAAGTGGGGTTTATCAGATTCTCCAACTCATTGTGCATCGAATAGGCTAATAAAATCACTACCAAAAATGACAAATCTTAATCGACTTTTTTTTACGATACCCAAATAACGTGAACTGGGAACCCAAAGTTGAAGCTTCAAACGGCAATTTAAGGCATTTCCCTTGCAGCTAGACTACCGGAAGTGGGGTTTATCAGATTCTCCAACTCATTGTGCATCGAATAGGCTAATAAAATCACTACCAAAAATGACAAATCTTAATCGACTTTTTTTTACGATACCCAAATAACGTGAACTGGGAACCCAAAGTTGAAGCTTCAAACGGCAATTTAAGGCATTTCCCTTGCAGCTAGGCTACCGGAAGTGGGGTTTATCAGATTCTCCAACTCATTGTGCATCTAATAGGCGAATAAAATCACTACCAAAAATGACAAATCTTAAACGACTTTTTTTTTCGATACCCAAATAACGTGAACTGGGAACCCAAAGTTGAAGCTTCAAACGGCAATTTAAGGCATTTCTCTTGCAGCTAGACTACCGGAAGTGGGGTTTATCAGATTCTCCAACTCATTGTGCATCGAATAGGCTAATAAAATCACTACCAAAAATGACAAATCTTAAACGACTTTTTTTTTCGATACCCAAATAACGTGAACTGGGAACCCAAAGTTGAAGCTTCAAACGGCAATTTAAGGCATTTCACTTGCAGCTAGACTACCGGAAGTGGGGTTTATCAGATTCTCCAACTCATTGTGCATCGAATAGGCTAATAAAATCACTACCAAAAATGACAAATCTTAATCGACTTTTTTTTTCGATACCCAAATAACGTGAACTGGGAACCCAAAGTTGAAGCTTCAAACGGCAATTTAAGGCATTTCCCTTGCAGCTAGGCTACCGGAAGTGGGGTTTATCAGATTCTCCAACTCATTGTGCATCTAATAGGCGAATAAAATCACTACCAAAAATGACAAATCTTAAACGACTTTTTTTTTCGATACCCAAATAACGTGAACTGGGAACCCAAAGTTGAAGCTTCAAACGGCAATTTAAGGCATTTCCCTTGCAGCTAGGCTACCGGAAGTGGGGTTTATCAGATTCTCCAACTCATTGTGCATCTAATAGGCGAATAAAATCACTACCAAAAATGACAAATCTTAAACGACTTTTTTTTTCGATACCCAAATAACGTGAACTGGGAACCCAAAGTTGAAGCTTCAAACGGCAATTTAAGGCATTTCCCTTGCAGCTAGGCTACCGGAAGTGGGGTTTATCAGATTCTCCAACTCATTGTGCATCTAATAGGCGAATAAAATCACTACCAAAAATGACAAATCTTAAACGACTTTTTTTTTCGATACCCAAATAACGTGAACTGGGAACCCAAAGTTGAAGCTTCAAACGGCAATTTAAGGCATTTCTCTTGCAGCTAGACTACCGGAAGTGGGGTTTATCAGATTCTCCAACTCATTGTGCATCGAATAGGCTAATAAAATCACTACCAAAAATGACAAATCTTAAACGACTTTTTTTTTCGATACCCAAATAACGTGAACTGGGAACCCAAAGTTGAAGCTTCAAACGGCAATTTAAGGCATTTCTCTTGCAGCTAGACTACCGGAAGTGGGGTTTATCAGATTCTCCAACTCATTGTGCATCTAATAGGCGAATAAAATCACTACCAAAAATGACAAATCTTAAACGACTTTTTTTTTCGATACCCAAATAACGTGAACTGGGAACCCAAAGTTGAAGCTTCAAACGGCAATTTAAGGCATTTCTCTTCAAGCTAGACTACCGGAAGTGGGGTTTATCAGATTCTCCAACTCATTGTGCATCGAATAGGCTAATAAAATCACTACCAAAAATGACAAATCTTAATCGACTTTTTTTTACGATACCCAAATAACGTGAACTGGGAACCCAAAGTTGAAGCTTCAAACGGCAATTTAAGGCATTTCCCTTGCAGCTAGGCTACCGGAAGTGGGGTTTATCAGATTCTCCAACTCATTGTGCATCTAATAGGCGAATAAAATCACTACCAAAAATGACAAATCTTAAACGACTTTTTTTTTCGATACCCAAATAACGTGAACTGGGAACCCAAAGTTGAAGCTTCAAACGGCAATTTAAGGCATTTCTCTTGCAGCTAGACTACCGGAAGTGGGGTTTATCAGATTCTCCAACTCATTGTGCATCTAATAGGCTAATAAAATCACTACCAAAAATGACAAATCTTAAACGACTTTTTTTTTCGATACCCAAATAACGTGAACTGGGAACCCAAAGTTGAAGCTTCAAACGTCAATTTAAGGCATTTCCCTTGCAGCTAGGCTACCGGAAGTGGGGTTTATCAGATCCTCCAACTCATTGTGCATCTAATAGGCGAATAAAATCACTACCAAAAATGACAAATCTTAAACGACTTTTTTTTACGATACCCAAATAACGTGAACTGGGAACCCAAAGTTGAAGCTTCAAACGGCAATTTAAGGCATTTCCCTTGCAGCTAGGCTACCGGAAGTGGGGTTTATCAGATTCTCCAACTCATTGTGCATCTAATAGGCGAATAAAATCACTACCAAAAATGACAAATCTTAAACGACTTTTTTTTTCGATACCCAAATAACGTGAACTGGGAACCCAAAGTTGAAGCTTCAAACGGCAATTTAAGGCATTTCTCTTGCAGCTAGACTACCGGAAGTGGGGTTTATCAGATTCTCCAACTCATTGTGCATCGAATAGGCTAATAAAATCACTACCAAAAATGACAAATCTTAAACGACTTTTTTTTTCGATACCCAAATAACGTGAACTAGGAACCCAAAGTTGAAGCTTCAAACGGCAATTTAAGGCATTTCTCTTGCAGCTAGACTACCGGAAGTGGGGTTTATCAGATTCTCCAACTCATTGTGCATCGAATAGGCTAATAAAATCACTACCAAAAATGACAAATCTTAAACGACTTTTTTTTTCGATACCCAAATAACGTGAACTGGGAACCCAAAGTTGAAGCTTCAAACGGCAATTTAAGGCATTTCCCTTGCAGCTAGGCTACCGGAAGTGGGGTTTATCAGATTCTCCAACTCATTGTGCATCTAATAGGCGAATAAAATCACTACCAAAAATGACAAATCTTAATCGACTTTTTTTTACGATACCCAAATAACGTGAACTGGGAACCCAAAGTTGAAGCTTCAAACGGCAATTTAAGGCATTTCCCTTGCAGCTAGGCTACCGGAAGTGGGTTTTATCAGATTCTCCAACTCATTGTGCATCGAATAGGCGAATAAAATCACTACCAAAAATGACAAATCTTAAACGACTTTTTTTTTCGATACCCAAATAACGTGAACTGGGAACCCAAAGTTGAAGCTTCAAACGGCAATTTAAGGCATTTCTCTTGCAGCTAGACTACCGGAAGTGGGGTTTATCAGATTCTCCAACTCATTGTGCATCGAATAGGCTAATAAAATCACTACCAAAAATGACAAATCTTAAACGACTTTTTTTTTCGATACCCAAATAACGTGAACTGGGAACCCAAAGTTGAAGCTTCAAACGGCAATTTAAGGCATTTCTCTTGCAGCTAGACTACCGGAAGTGGGGTTTATCAGATTCTCCAACTCATTGTGCATCTAATAGGCGAATAAAATCACTACCAAAAATGACAAATCTTAAACGACTTTTTTTTTCGATACCCAAATAACGTGAACTGGGAACCCAAAGTTGAAGCTTCAAACGGCAATTTAAGGCATTTCTCTTGCAGCTAGACTACCGGAAGTGGGGTTTATCAGATTCTCCAACTCATTGTGCATCGAATAGGCTAATAAAATCACTACCAAAAATGACAAATCTTAATCGACTTTTTTTTACGATACCCAAATAACGTGAACTGGGAACCCAAAGTTGAAGCTTCAAACGGCAATTTAAGGCATTTCACTTGCAGCTAGACTACCGGAAGT
Organism: Acanthosepion lycidas; assembly: GCA_963932145.1. Classification (NCBI taxonomy): domain Eukaryota; kingdom Metazoa; phylum Mollusca; class Cephalopoda; order Sepiida; family Sepiidae; genus Acanthosepion; species Acanthosepion lycidas. The sequence goes on from CAWVQA010001325.1 coordinate 70,265, forward strand.
GGGGTTTATCAGATTCTCCAACTCATTGTGCATCGAATAGGCTAATAAAATCACTACCAAAAATGACAAATCTTAATCGACTTTTTTTTTCGATACCCAAATAACGTGAACTGGGAACCCAAAGTTGAAGCTTCAAACGGCAATTTAAGGCATTTCCCTTGCAGCTAGGCTACCGGAAGTGGGGTTTATCAGATTCTCCAACTCATTGTGCATCTAATAGGCGAATAAAATCACTACCAAAAATGACAAATCTTAAACGACTTTTTTTTTCGATACCCAAATAACGTGTACTGGGAACCCAAAGTTGAAGCTTCAAACGGCAATTTAAGGCATTTCTCTTGCAGCTAGACTACCGGAAGTGGGGTTTATCAGATTCTCCAACTCATTGTGCATCGAATAGGCTAATAAAATCACTACCAAAAATGACAAATCTTAAACGACTTTTTTTTTCGATACCCAAATAACGTGAACTGGGAACCCAAAGTTGAAGCTTCAAACGGCAATTTAAGGCATTTCTCTTGCAGCTAGACTACCGGAAGTGGGGTTTATCAGATTCTCCAACTCATTGTGCATCTAATAGGCGAATAAAATCACTACCAAAAATGACAAATCTTAAACGACTTTTTTTTTCGATACCCAAATAACGTGAACTGGGAACCCAAAGTTGAAGCTTCAAACGGCAATTTAAGGCATTTCTCTTCAAGCTAGACTACCGGAAGTGGGGTTTATCAGATTCTCCAACTCATTGTGCATCGAATAGGCTAATAAAATCACTACCAAAAATGACAAATCTTAATCGACTTTTTTTTACGATACCCAAATAACGTGAACTGGGAACCCAAAGTTGAAGCTTCAAACGGCAATTTAAGGCATTTCCCTTGCAGCTAGACTACCGGAAGTGGGGTTTATCAGATACTCCAACTCATTGTGCATCGAATAGGCGAATAAAATCACTACCAAAAATGACAAATCTTAAACGACTTTTTTTTTCGATACCCAAATAACGTGAACTGGGAACCCAAAGTTGAAGCTTCAAACGGCAATTTAAGGCATTTCTCTTGCAGCTAGACTACCGGAAGTGGGGTTTATCAGATTCTCCAACTCATTGTGCATCGAATAGGCTAATAAAATCACTACCAGAAATGACAAATCTTAAACGACTTTTTTTTTCGATACCCAAATAACGTGAACTGGGAACCCAAAGTTGAAGCTTCAAACGGCAATTTAAGGCATTTCCCTTGCAGCTAGGCTACCGGAAGTGGGGTTTATCAGATTCTCCAACTCATTGTGCATCTAATAGGCGAATAAAATCACTACCAAAAATGACAAATCTTAATCGACTTTTTTTTACGATACCCAAATAACGTGTACTGGGAACCCAAAGTTGAATCTTCAAACGGCAATTTAAGGCATTTCCCTTGCAGCTAGGCTACCGGAAGTGGGGTTTATCAGATTCTCCAACTCATTGTGCATCTAATAGGCGAATAAAATCACTACCAAAAATGACAAATCTTAAAGGACTTTTTTTTTCGATACCCAAATAACGTGAACTGGGAACCCAAAGTTGAAGCTTCAAACGGCAATTTAAGGCATTTCTCTTGCAGCTAGACTACCGGAAGTGGGGTTTATCAGATTCTCCAACTCATTGTGCATCGAATAGGCTAATAAAATCACTACCAAAAATGACAAATCTTAAACGACTTTTTTTTTCGATACCCAAATAACGTGAACTGGGAACCCAAAGTTGAAGCTTCAAACGGTAATTTAAGGCATTTCTATTGCAGCTAGACTACCGGAAGTGGGGTTTATCAGATTCTCCAACTCATTGTGCATCTAATAGGCGAATAAAATCACTACCAAAAATGACAAATCTTAATCGACTTTTTTTTACGATACCCAAATAACGTGAACTGGGAACCCAAAGTTGAAGATTCAAACTGCAATTTAAGGCATTTCTCTTGCAGCTAGACTACCGGAAGTGGGGTTTATCAGATTCTCCAACTCATTGTGCATCGAATAGGCTAATAAAATCACTACCAAAAATGACAAATCTTAAACGACTTTTTTTTTCGATACCCAAATAACGTGAACTGGGAACCCAAAGTTGAAGCTTCAAACGGCAATTTAAGGCATTTCCCTTGCAGCTAGGCTACCGGAAGTGGGGTTTGTCAGATTCTCCAACTCATTGTGCATCTAATAGGCGAATAAAATCACTACCAAAAATGACAAATCTTAATCGACTTTTTTTTACGATACCCAAATAACGTGAACTGGGAACCCAAAGTTGAATCTTCAAACGGCAATTTAAGGCATTTCCCTTGCAGCTAGGCTACCGGAAGTGGGGTTTATCAGATTCTCCAACTCATTGTGCATCTAATAGGCGAATAAAATCACTACCAAAAATGACAAATCTTAAACGACTTTTTTTTTCGATACCCAAATAACGTGAACTGGGAACCCAAAGTTGAAGCTTCAAACGGCAATTTAAGGCATTTCTCTTGCAGCTAGACTACCGGAAGTGGGGTTTATCAGATTCTCCAACTCATTGTGCATCGAATAGGCTAATAAAATCACTACCAAAAATGACAAATCTTAAACGACTTTTTTTTTCGATACCCAAATAACGTGAACTGGGAACCCAAAGTTGAAGCTTCAAACGGCAATTTAAGGCATTTCCCTTGCAGCTAGGCTACCGGAAGTGGGGTTTATCAGATTCTCCAACTCATTGTGCATCGAATAGGATAATAAAATCACTACCAAAAATGACAAATCTTAAACGACTTTGTTTTTCGATACCCAAATAACGTGAACTGGGAACCCCAAGTTGAAGCTGCAAACGGCAATTTAAGGCATTTCCCTTGCAGCTACGCTACCGGAAGTGGGGTTTATCAGATTCTCCAACTCATTGTGCATCTAATAGGCGAATAAAATCACTACCAAAAATGACAAATCTTAATCGACTTTTTTTTACGATACCCAAATAACGTGAACTGGGAACCCAAAGTTGAATCTTCAAACGGCAATTTAAGGCTTTTCCCTTGCAGCTAGGCTACCGGAAGTGGGGTTTATCAGATTCTCCAACTCATTGTGCATCTAATAGGCGAATAAAATCACTACCAAAAATGACAAATCTTAAACGACTTTTTTTTTCGTTACCAAATAACGTGAACTGGGAACCCAAAGTTGAAGCTTCAAACGGCAATTTAAGGCATTTCCCTTGCAGCTAGGCTACCGGAAGTGGGGTTTATCAGATTCTCCAACTCATTGTGCATCGAATAGGATAATAAAATCACTACCAAAAATGACAAATCTTAAACGACTTTGTTTTTCGATACCCAAATAACGTGAACTGGGAACCCCAAGTTGAAGCTGCAAACGGCAATTTAAGGCATTTCCCTTGCAGCTACGCTACCGGAAGTGGGGTTTATCAGATTCTCCAACTCATTGTGCATCTAATAGGCGAATAAAATCACTACCAAAAATGACAAATCTTAATCGACTTTTTTTTACGATACCCAAATAACGTGAACTGGGAACCCAAAGTTGAATCTTCAAACGGCAATTTAAGGCTTTTCCCTTGCAGCTAGGCTACCGGAAGTGGGGTTTATCAGATTCTCCAACTCATTGTGCATCTAATAGGCGAATAAAATCACTACCAAAAATGACAAATCTTAAACGACTTTTTTTTTCGTTACCAAATAACGTGAACTGGGAACCCAAAGTTGAAGCTTCAAACGGCAATTTAAGGCATTTCTCTTGCAGCTAGACTACCGGAAGTGGGGTTTATCAGATTCTCCAACTCATTGTGCATCGAATAGGCTAATAAAATCACTACCAAAAATGACAAATCTTAATCGACTTTTTTTTTACGATACCCAAATAACGTGACCTGGGAACCCAAAGTTGAAGCTTCAAACGGCAATTTAAGGCATTTCCCTTGCAGCTAGGCTACCGGAAGTGGGGTTTATCAGATTCTCCAACTCATTGTGCATCGAATAGGCGAATAAAATCACTACCAAAAATGACAAATCTTAAAAGACTTTTTTTTTCGATACCCAAATAACGTGAACTGGGAACCCAAAGTTGAAGCTTCAAACCGCAATTTAAGGCATTTCTCTTGCAGCTAGACTACCGGAAGTGGGGTTTATCAGATTCTCCAACTCATTGTGCATCGAATAGGCTAATAAAATCACTACCAAAAATGACAAATCTTAAACGACTTTTTTTTTCGATACCCAAATAACGTGAACTGGGAACCCAAAGTTGAAGCTTCAAACGGCAATTTAAGGCATTTCTCTTGCAGCTAGACTACCGGAAGTGGGGTTTATCAGATTCTCCAACTCATTGTGCATCGAATAGGCTAATAAAATCACTACCAAAAATGACAAATCTTAAACGACTTTTTTTTTCGATACCCAAATAACGTGAACTGGGAACCCAAAGTTGAAGCTTCAAACGGCAATTTAAGGCATTTCTCTTGCAGCTAGACTACCGGAAGTGGGGTTTATCAGATTCTCCAACTCATTGTGCATCGAATAGGCTAATAAAATCACTACCAAAAATGACAAATCTTAATAGACTTTTTTTTACGATACCCAAATAACGTGAACTGGGAACCCAAAGTTGAAGCTTCAAACGGCGATTTAAGGCATTTCTCTTGCAGCTAGACTACCGGAAGTGGGGTTTATCAGATTCTCCAACTCATTGTGCATCGAATAGGCTAATAAAATCACTACCAAAAATGACAAATCTTAATCGACTTTTTTTTTACGATACCCAAATAACGTAAACTGGGAACCCAAAGTTGAAGCTTCAAACGGCAATTTAAGGCATTTCCCTTGCAGCTAGGCTACCGGAAGTGGGGTTTATCAGATTCTCCAACTCGTTGTGCATCGAATAGGCGAATAAAATCACTACCAAAAATGACAAATCTTAAAAGACTTTTTTTTTCGATACCCAAATAACGTGAACTGGGAACCCAAAGTTGAAGCTTCAAACCGCAATTTAAGGCATTTCCCTTGCAGCTAGGCTACCGGAAGTGGGGTTTATCAGATTCTCCAACTCATTGTGCATCTAATAGGCGAATAAAATCACTACCAAAAATGACAAATCTTAAACGACTTTTTTTTTCGATACCCAAATAACGTGAACTGGGAACCCAAAGTTGAAGCTTCAAACGGCAATTTAAGGCATTTCTCTTGCAGCTAGACTACCGGAAGTGGGGTTTATCAGATTCTCCAACTCATTGTGCATCGAATAGGCTGATAAAATCACTACCAAAAATGACAAATCTTAAACGACATTTTTTTTCGATACCCAAATAACGTGAACTGGGAACCCAAAGTTGAAGCTTCAAACGGCAATTTAAGGCATTTCTCTTGCAGCTAGACTACCGGAAGTGGGGTTTATCAGATTCTCCAACTCATTGTGCATCGAATAGGCTAATAAAATCACTACCAAAAATGACAAATCTTAAACGACTTTTTTTTTCGATACCCAAATAACGTGAACTGGGAACCCAAAGTTGAAGCTTCAAACGGCAATTTAAGGCATTTCTCTTGCAGCTAGACTACCGGAAGTGGGGTTTATCAGATTCTCCAACTCATTGTGCATCGAATAGGCTAATAAAATCACTATCAAAAATGACAAATCTTAATCGACTTTTTTTTACGATACCCAAATAACGTGAACTGGGAACCCAAAGTTGAAGCTTCAAACGGCAATTTAAGGCATTTCTCTTGCAGCTAGACTACCGGAAGTGGGGTTTATCAGATTCTCCAACTCATTGTGCATCTAATAGGCGAATAAAATCACTACCAAAAATGACAAATCTTAATCGACTTTTTTTTACGATACCCAAATAACGTGAACTGGGAACCCAAAGTTGAAGCTTCAAACGGCAATTTAAGGTATTTCCCTAGCAGCTAGGCTACCGGAAGTGGGGTTTATCAGATTCTCCAACTCATTGTGCATCTAATAGGCGAATAAAATCACTACCAAAAATGACAAATCTTAATCGACTATTTTTTACGATACCCAAATAACGTGAACTGGGAACCCAAAGTTGAAGCTTCAAACGGCAATTTAAGGCATTTCTCTTGCAGCTAGACTACCGGAAGTGGGGTTTATCAGATTCTCCAACTCATTGTGCATCTAATAGGCGAATAAAATCACTAACAAAAATGACAAATCTTAAACGGCTTTTTTTTTCGATACCCAAATAACGTGAACTGGGAACCCAAAGTTGAAGCTTCAAACGGCAATTTAAGGCATTTCTCTTGCAGCTAGACTACCGGAAGTGGGGTTTATCAGATTCTCCAACTCATTGTGCATCGAATAGGCTAATAAAATCACTACCAAAAATGACAAATCTTAATCGACTTTTTTTTACGATACCCAAATAAAGTGAACTGGGAACCCAAAGTTGAAGCTTCAAACGGCAATTTAAGGCCTTTCTCTTGCAGCTAGACTACCGGAAGTGGGGTTTATCAGATTCTCCAACTCATTGTGCATCGAATAGGCTAATAAAATCACTACCAAAAATGACAAATCTTAAACGACTTTTTTTTTCGATACCCAAATAACGTGAACTGGGAACCCAAAGTTGAAGCTTCAAACGGCAATTTAAGGCATTTCCCTTGCAGCTAGGCTACCGGAAGTGGGGTTTATCAGATTCTCCAACTCATTGTGCATCTAATAGGCGAATAAAATCACTACCAAAAATGACAAATCTTAAACGACTTTTTTTTTCGATACCCAAATAACGTGAACTGGGAACCCAAAGTTGAAGCTTCAAACGGCAATTTAAGGCATTTCTCTTGCAGCTAGACTACCGGAAGTGCGGTTTATCAGATTCTCCAACTCATTGTGCATCGAATAGGCTAATAAAATCACTACCAAAAATGACAAATCTTAAACGACTTTTTTTTTCGGTACCCAAATAACGTGAACTGGGAACCCAAAGTTGAAGCTTCAAACGGCAATTTAAGGCATTTCCCTTGCAGCTAGGCTACCGGAAGTGGGGTTTATCAGATTCTCCAACTCATTGTGCATCTAATAGGCGAATAAAATCACTACCAAAAATGACAAATCTTAATCGACTTTTTTTTACGATACCCAAATAACGTGAACTGGGAACCCAAAGTTGAAGCTTCAAACGGCAATTTAAGGCATTTCCCTTGCAGCTAGGCTACCGGAAGTGGGGTTTATCAGATTCTCCAATTCATTGTGCATTTAATAGGCGAATAAAATCACTACCAAAAATGACAAATCTTAAACGACTTTTTTTTTCGATACCCAAATAACGTGAACTGGGAACCCAAAGTTGAAGCTTCAAACGGCAATTTAAGGCATTTCTCTTGCAGCTAGACTACCGGAAGTGGGGTTTATCAGATTCTCCAACTCATTGTGCATCGAATAGGCTAATAAAATCACTACCAAAAATGACAAATCTTAATCGACTTTTTTTTACGATACCCAAATAACGTGAACTGGGAACCCAAAGTTGAAGCTTCAAACGGCAATTTAAGGCATTTCCCTTGCAGCTAGGCTACCGGAAGTGGGGTTTATCAGATTCTCCAACTCATTGTGCATCGAATAGGCGAATAAAATCACTACCAAAAATGACAAATCTTAAACGACTTTTTTTTTCGATACCCAAATAACGTGAACTGGGAACCCAAAGTTGAAGCTTCAAACGGCAATTTAAGGCATTTCTCTTGCAGCTAGACTACCGGAAGTGGGGTTTATCAGATTCTCCAACTCATTGTGCATCGAATAGGCTAATAAAATCACTAGCAAAAATGACAAATCTTAAAAGACTTTTTTTTTCGATACCCAAATAACGTGAACTGGGAACCCAAAGTTGAAGCTTCAAACGGCAATTTAAGGCATTTCTCTTGCAGCTAGACTACCGGAAGTGGTGTTTATCAGATTCTCCAACTCATTGTGCATCGAATAGGCTAATAAAATCACTACCAAAAATGACAAATCTTAAACGACTTTTTTTTTCGATACCCAAATAACGTGAACTGGGAACCCAAAGTTGAAGCTTCAAACGGAAATTTAAGGCATTTCCCTTGCAGCTAGGCTACCGGAAGTGGGGTTTATCAGATTCTCCAACTCATTGTGCATCTAATAGGCGAATAAAATCACTACCAAAAATGACAAATCTTAATCGACTTTTTTTTACGATACCCAAATAACGTGAACTGGGAACCCAAAGTTGAAGCTTCAAACGGCAATTTAAGGCATTTCCCTTGCAGCTAGGCTACCGGAAGTGGGGTTTATCAGATTCTCCAACTCATTGTGCATCGAATAGGCTAATAAAATCACTACCAAAAATGACAAATCTTAATCGACTTTTTTTTACGTTACCCAAATAACGTGAACTGGGAACCCAAAGTTGAAGCTTCAAACGGCAATTTAAGGCATTTCTCTTGCAGCTAGACTACCGGAAGTGGGGTTTATCAGATTCTCCAACTCATTGTGCATCGAATAGGCTAATAAAATCACTACCAAAAATGACAAATCTTAAACGACTTTTTTTTTCGATACCCAAATAACGTGAACTGGGAACCCAAAGTTGAAGCTTCAAACGGCAATTTAAGGCATTTCCCTTGCAGCTAGGCTACCGGAAGTGGGGTTTATCAGATTCTCCAACTCATTGTGCATCTAATAGGCGAATAAAATCACTACCAAAAATGACAAATCTTAATCGACTTTTTTTTACGATACCCAAATAACGTGAACTGGGAACCCAAAGTTGAAGCTTCAAACGGCAATTTAAGGCATTTCTCTTGCAGCTAGGCTACCGGAAGTGGGGTTTATCAGATTCTCCAACTCATTGTGCATCGAATAGGCTAATAAAATCACTACCAAAAATGACAAATCTTAAACGACTTTTTTTTTCGTTACCCAAATAACGTGAACTGGGAACCCAAAGTTGAAGCTTCAAACGGCAATTTAAGGCATTTCTCTTGCAGCTAGACTACCGGAAGTGGGGTTTATCAGATTCTCCAACTCATTGTGCATCGAATAGGCTAATAAAATCACTACCAAAAATGACAAATCTTAAACGACTTTTTTTTTCGATACCCAAATAACGTGAACTGGGAACCCAAAGTTGAAGCTTCAAACGGCAATTTAAGGCATTTCTCTTGCAGCTAGACTACCGGAAGTGGGGTTTATCAGATTCTCCAACTCATTGTGCATCGAGTAGGCTAATAAAATCACTACCAAAAATGACAAATCTTAATCGACTTTTTTTTACGATACCCAAATAACGTGAACTGGGAACCCAAAGTTGAAGCTTCAAACGGCAATTTAAGGCATTTCCCTTGCAGCTAGGCTACCGGAAGTGGGGTTTATCAGATTCTCCAACTCATTGTGCATCGAATAGGCTAATTAAATCACTACCAAAAATGACAAATCTTAATCGACTTTTTTTTACGATACCCAAATAACGTGAACTGGGAACCCAAAGTTGAAGCTTCAAACGGCAATTTAAGGCATTTCTCTTGCAGCTAGACTACCGGAAGTGGGGTTTATCAGATTCTCCAACTCATTGTGCATCTAATAGGCGAATAAAATCACTACCAAAAATGACAAATCTTAATCGACTTTTTTTTACGATACCCAAATAACGTGAACTGGGAACCCAAAGTTGAAGCTTCAAACGGCAATTTAAGGCATTTCCCTTGCAGCTAGGCTACCGGAAGTGGGTTTTATCAGATTCTCCAACTCATTGTGCATCTAATAGGCGAATAAAATCACTACCAAAAATGACAAATCTTAAACGACTTTTTTTTTCGATACCCAAATAACGTGAACTGGGAACCCAAAGTTGAAGCTTCAAACGGCAATTTAAGGCATTTCTCTTGCAGCTAGACTACCGGAAGTGGGGTTTATCAGATTCTCCAACTCATTGTGCATCGAATAGGCTAATAAAATCACTACCAAAAATGACAAATCTTAATCGACTTTTTTTTACGATACCCAAATAACGTGAACTGGGAACCCAAAGTTGAAGCTTCAAACGGCAATTTAAGGCATTTCCCTTGCAGCTAGGCTACCGGAAGTGGGGTTTATCAGATTCTCCAACTCATTGTGCATCGAATAGGCGAATAAAATCACTACCAAAAATGACAAATCTTAAACGACTTTTTTTTTCGATACCCAAATAACGTGAACTGGGAACCCAAAGTTGAAGCTTCAAACGGCAATTTAAGGCATTTCTCTTGCAGCTAGACTACCGGAAGTGGGGTTTATCAGATTCTCCAACTCATTGTGCATCGAATAGGCTAATAAAATCACTATCAAAAATGACAAATCTTAATCGACTTTTTTTTACGATACCCAAATAACGTGAACTGGGAACCCAAAGTTGAAGCTTCAAACGGCAATTTAAGGCATTTCTCTTGCAGCTAGACTACCGGAAGTGGGGTTTATCAGATTCTCCAACTCATTGTGCATCTAATAGGCGAATAAAATCACTACCAAAAATGACAAATCTTAATCGACTTTTTTTTACGATACCCAAATAACGTGAACTGGGAACCCAAAGTTGAAGCTTCAAACGGCAATTTAAGGTATTTCCCTAGCAGCTAGGCTACCGGAAGTGGGGTTTATCAGATTCTCCAACTCATTGTGCATCTAATAGGCGAATAAAATCACTACCAAAAATGACAAATCTTAATCGACTATTTTTTACGATACCCAAATAACGTGAACTGGGAACCCAAAGTTGAAGCTTCAAACGGCAATTTAAGGCATTTCTCTTGCAGCTAGACTACCGGAAGTGGGGTTTATCAGATTCTCCAACTCATTGTGCATCTAATAGGCGAATAAAATCACTAACAAAAATGACAAATCTTAAACGGCTTTTTTTTTCGATACCCAAATAACGTGAACTGGGAACCCAAAGTTGAAGCTTCAAACGGCAATTTAAGGCATTTCTCTTGCAGCTAGACTACCGGAAGTGGGGTTTATCAGATTCTCCAACTCATTGTGCATCGAATAGGCTAATAAAATCACTACCAAAAATGACAAATCTTAATCGACTTTTTTTTACGATACCCAAATAAAGTGAACTGGGAACCCAAAGTTGAAGCTTCAAACGGCAATTTAAGGCCTTTCTCTTGCAGCTAGACTACCGGAAGTGGGGTTTATCAGATTCTCCAACTCATTGTGCATCGAATAGGCTAATAAAATCACTACCAAAAATGACAAATCTTAAACGACTTTTTTTTTCGATACCCAAATAACGTGAACTGGGAACCCAAAGTTGAAGCTTCAAACGGCAATTTAAGGCATTTCCCTTGCAGCTAGGCTACCGGAAGTGGGGTTTATCAGATTCTCCAACTCATTGTGCATCTAATAGGCGAATAAAATCACTACCAAAAATGACAAATCTTAAACGACTTTTTTTTTCGATACCCAAATAACGTGAACTGGGAACCCAAAGTTGAAGCTTCAAACGGCAATTTAAGGCATTTCTCTTGCAGCTAGACTACCGGAAGTGCGGTTTATCAGATTCTCCAACTCATTGTGCATCGAATAGGCTAATAAAATCACTACCAAAAATGACAAATCTTAAACGACTTTTTTTTTCGGTACCCAAATAACGTGAACTGGGAACCCAAAGTTGAAGCTTCAAACGGCAATTTAAGGCATTTCCCTTGCAGCTAGGCTACCGGAAGTGGGGTTTATCAGATTCTCCAACTCATTGTGCATCTAATAGGCGAATAAAATCACTACCAAAAATGACAAATCTTAATCGACTTTTTTTTACGATACCCAAATAACGTGAACTGGGAACCCAAAGTTGAAGCTTCAAACGGCAATTTAAGGCATTTCCCTTGCAGCTAGGCTACCGGAAGTGGGGTTTATCAGATTCTCCAATTCATTGTGCATTTAATAGGCGAATAAAATCACTACCAAAAATGACAAATCTTAAACGACTTTTTTTTTCGATACCCAAATAACGTGAACTGGGAACCCAAAGTTGAAGCTTCAAACGGCAATTTAAGGCATTTCTCTTGCAGCTAGACTACCGGAAGTGGGGTTTATCAGATTCTCCAACTCATTGTGCATCGAATAGGCTAATAAAATCACTACCAAAAATGACAAATCTTAATCGACTTTTTTTTACGATACCCAAATAACGTGAACTGGGAACCCAAAGTTGAAGCTTCAAACGGCAATTTAAGGCATTTCCCTTGCAGCTAGGCTACCGGAAGTGGGGTTTATCAGATTCTCCAACTCATTGTGCATCGAATAGGCGAATAAAATCACTACCAAAAATGACAAATCTTAAACGACTTTTTTTTTCGATACCCAAATAACGTGAACTGGGAACCCAAAGTTGAAGCTTCAAACGGCAATTTAAGGCATTTCTCTTGCAGCTAGACTACCGGAAGTGGGGTTTATCAGATTCTCCAACTCATTGTGCATCGAATAGGCTAATAAAATCACTAGCAAAAATGACAAATCTTAAAAGACTTTTTTTTTCGATACCCAAATAACGTGAACTGGGAACCCAAAGTTGAAGCTTCAAACGGCAATTTAAGGCATTTCTCTTGCAGCTAGACTACCGGAAGTGGGGTTTATCAGATTCTCCAACTCATTGTGCATCGAATAGGCTAATAAAATCACTACCAAAAATGAAAAATCTTAAACGACTTTTTTTTTCGATACCCAAATAACGTGAACTGGGAACCCAAAGTTGAAGCTTCAAACGGAAATTTAAGGCATTTCCCTTGCAGCTAGGCTACCGGAAGTGGGGTTTATCAGATTCTCCAACTCATTGTGCATCTAATAGGCGAATAAAATCACTACCAAAAATGACAAATCTTAATCGACTTTTTTTTACGATACCCAAATAACGTGAACTGGGAACCCAAAGTTGAAGCTTCAAACGGCAATTTAAGGCATTTCCCTTGCAGCTAGGCTACCGGAAGTGGGGTTTATCAGATTCTCCAACTCATTGTGCATCGAATAGGCTAATAAAATCACTACCAAAAATGACAAATCTTAATCGACTTTTTTTTACGATACCCAAATAACGTGAACTGGGAACCCAAAGTTGAAGCTTCAAACGGCAATTTAAGGCATTTCTCTTGCAGCTAGACTACCGGAAGTGGGGTTTATCAGATTCTCCAACTCATTGTGCATCGAATAGGCTAATAAAATCACTACCAAAAATGACAAATCTTAAACGACTTTTTTTTTCGATACCCAAATAACGTGAACTGGGAACCCAAAGTTGAAGCTTCAAACGGCAATTTAAGGCATTTCCCTTGCAGCTAGGCTACCGGAAGTGGGGTTTATCAGATTCTCCAACTCATTGTGCATCTAATAGGCGAATAAAATCACTACCAAAAATGACAAATCTTAATCGACTTTTTTTTACGATACCCAAATAACGTGAACTGGGAACCCAAAGTTGAAGCTTCAAACGGCAATTTAAGGCATTTCTCTTGCAGCTAGGCTACCGGAAGTGGGGTTTATCAGATTCTCCAACTCATTGTGCATCGAATAGGCTAATAAAATCACTAGCAAAAATGACAAATCTTAAACGACTTTTTTTTTCGATACCCAAATAACGTGAACTGGGAACCCAAAGTTGAAGCTTCAAACGGCAATTTAAGGCATTTCTCTTGCAGCTAGACTACCGGAAGTGGGGTTTATCAGATTCTCCAACTCATTGTGCATCGAATAGGCTAATAAAATCACTACCAAAAATGACAAATCTTAAACGACTTTTTTTTTCGATACCCAAATAACGTGAACTGGGAACCCAAAGCTGAAGCTTCAAACGGCAATTTAAGGCATTTCTCTTGCAGCTAGACTACCGGAAGTGGGGTTTATCAGATTCTCCAACTCATTGTGCATCGAATAGGCTAATAAAATCACTACCAAAAATGACAAATCTTAATCGACTTTTTTTTACGATACCCAAATAACGTGAACTGGGAACCCAAAGTTGAAGCTTCAAACGGCAATTTAAGGCATTTCCCTTGCAGCTAGGCTACCGGAAGTGGGGTTTATCAGATTCTCCAACTCATTGTGCATCGAATAGGCGAATAAAATCACTACCAAAAATGACAAATCTTAAACGACTTTTTTTTTCGATACCCAAATAACGTGAACTGGGAACCCAAAGTTGAAGCTTCAAACGGCAATTTAAGGCATTTCTCTTGCAGCTAGACTACCGGAAGTGGGGTTTATCAGATTCTCCAACTCATTGTGCATCGAATAGGCTAATAAAATCACTAGCAAAAATGACAAATCTTAAACGACTTTTTTTTTCGATACCCAAATAACGTGAACTGGGAACCCAAAGTTGAAGCTTCAAACGGCAATTTAAGGCCTTTCTCTTGCAGCTAGACTACCGGAAGTGGGGTTTATCAGATTCTCCAACTCATTGTGCATCGAATAGGCTAATAAAATCACTACCAAAAATGACAAATCTTAAACGACTTTTTTTTTCGTTACCCAAATAACGTGAACTGGGAACCCAAAGTTGAAGCTTCAAACGGCAATTTAAGGCATTTCTCTTGCAGCTAGACTACCGGAAGTGGGGTTTATCAGATTCTCCAACTCATTGTGCATCGAATCGGCTAATAAAATCACTACCAAAAATGACAAATCTTAAACGACTTTTTTTTTCGATACCCAAATAACGTGAACTGGGAACCCAAAGTTGAAGCTTCAAACGGAAATTTAAGGCATTTCCCTTGCAGCTAGGCTACCGGAAGTGGGGTTTATCAGATTCTCCAACTCATTGTGCATCTAATAGGCGAATAAAATCACTACCAAAAATGACAAATCTTAAACGACTTTTTTTTACGATACCCAAATAACGTGAACTGGGAACCCAAAGTTGAAGCTTCAAACGGCAATTTAAGGCATTTCCCTTGCAGCTAGGCTACCGGAAGTGGGGTTTATCAGATTCTCCAACTCATTGTGCATCGAATAGGCTAATAAAATCACTACCAAAAATGACAAATCTTAATCGACTTTTTTTTACGATACCCAAATAACGTGAACTGGGAACCCAAAGTTGAAGCTTCAAACGGCAATTTAAGGCATTTCTCTTGCAGCTAGACTACCGGAAGTGGGGTTTATCAGATTCTCCAACTCATTGTGCATCGAATAGGCTAATAAAATCACTACCAAAAATGACAAATCTTAAACGACTTTTTTTTTCGATACCCAAATAACGTGAACTGGGAACCCAAAGTTGAAGCTTCAAACGGCAATTTAAGGCATTTCTCTTGCAGCTAGACTACCGGAAGTGGGGTTTATCAGATTCTCCAACTCATTGTGCATCGAATAGGCTAATAAAATCACTACCAAAAATGACAAATCTTAAACGACTTTTTTTTTCGATACCCAAATAACGTGAACTGGGAACCCAAAGTTGAAGCTTCAAACGGCAATTTAAGGCATTTCCCTTGCAGCTAGGCTACCGGAAGTGGGGTTTATCAGATTCTCCAACTCATTGTGCATCTAATAGGCGAATAAAATCACTACCAAAAATGACAAATCTTAAACGACTTTTTTTTTCGATACCCAAATAACGTGAACTGGGAACCCAAAGTTGAAGCTTCAAACGGCAATTTAAGGCATTTCTCTTGCAGCTAGACTACCGGAAGTGCGGTTTATCAGATTCTCCAACTCATTGTGCATCGAATAGGCTAATAAAATCACTACCAAAAATGACAAATCTTAAACGACTTTTTTTTTCGGTACCCAAATAACGTGAACTGGGAACCCAAAGTTGAAGCTTCAAACGGCAATTTAAGGCATTTCCCTTGCAGCTAGGCTACCGGAAGTGGGGTTTATCAGATTCTCCAACTCATTGTGCATCTAATAGGCGAATAAAATCACTACCAAAAATGACAAATCTTAATCAACTTTTTTTTACGATACCCAAATAACGTGAACTGGGAACCCAAAGTTGAAGCTTCAAACGGCAATTTAAGGCATTTCTCTTGCAGCTAGACTACCGGAAGTGGGGTTTATCAGATTCTCCAACTCATTGTGCATCGAATAGGCTAATAAAATCACTACCAAAAATGACAAATCTTAAACGACTTTTTTTTTCGATACCCAAATAACGTGAACTGGGAACCCAAAGTTGAAGCTTCAAACGGCAATTTAAGGCATTTCCCTTGCAGCTAGGCTACCGGAAGTGGGGTTTATCAGATTCTCCAACTCATTGTGCATCTAATAGGCGAATAAAATCACTACCAAAAATGACAAATCTTAAACGACTTTTTTTTTCGATACCCAAATAACGTGAACTGGGAACCCAAAGTTGAAGATTCAAACGGCAATTTAAGGCATTTCCCTTGCAGCTAGGCTACCGGAAGTGGGGTTTATCAGATTCTCCAATTCATTGTGCATTTAATAGGCGAATAAAATCACTACCAAAAATGACAAATCTTAAACGACTTTTTTTTTCGATACCCAAATAACGTGAACTGGGAACCCAAAGTTGAAGCTTCAAACGGCAATTTAAGGCATTTCTCTTGCAGCTAGACTACCGGAAGTGGGGTTTATCAGATTCTCCAACTCATTGTGCATCGAATAGGCTAATAAAATCACTACCAAAAATGACAAATCTTAATCGACTTTTTTTTACGATACCCAAATAACGTGAACTGGGAACCCAAAGTTGAAGCTTCAAACGGCAATTTAAGGCATTTCTCTTGCAGCTAGACTACCGGAAGTGGGGTTTATCAGATTTTCCAACTCATTGTGCATCGAATAGGCTAATGAAATCACTACCAAAAATGACAAATCTTAATCGACTTTTTTTTACGATACCCAAATAACGTGAACTGGGAACCCAAAGTTGAAGCTTCAAACGGCAATTTAAGGCATTTCTCTTGCAGCTAGACTACCGGAAGTGGGGTTTATCAGATTCTCCAACTCATTGTGCATCGAATAGGCTAATAAAATCACTACCAAAAATGACAAATCTTAAACGACTTTTTTTTTCGATACCCAAATAACGTGAACTGGGAACTCAAAGTTGAAGCTTCAAACGGCAATTTAAGGCATTTCCCTTGCAGCTAGGCTACCGGAAGTGGGGTTTATCAGATTCTCCAACTCATTGTGCATCTAATAGGCGAATAAAATCACTACCAAAAATGACAAATCTTAATCGACTTTTTTTTTCGATACCCAAATAACGTGAACTGGGAACTCAAAGTTGAAGCTTCAAACGGCAATTTAAGGCATTTCCCTTGCAGCTAGGCTACCGGAAGTGGGGTTTATCAGATTCTCCATCTCATTGTGCATCTAATAGGCGAATAAAATCACTACCAAAAATGACAAATCTTAAACGACTTTTTTTTTCGATACCCAAATAACGTGAACTGGGAACCCAAAGTTGAAGCTTCAAACGGCAATTTAAGGCATTTCTCTTGCAGCTAGACTACCGGAAGTGGGGTTTATCAGATTCTCCAACTCATTGTGCATCGAATAGGCTAATAAAATCACTACCAAAAATGAAAAATCTTAAACGACTTTTTTTTTCGATAACCAAATAACGTGAACTGGGAACCCAAAGTTGAAGCTTCAAACGGCAATTTAAGGCATTTCTCTTGCAGCTAGACTACCGGAAGTGGGGTTTATCAGATTCTCCAACTCATTGTGCATCGAATAGGCTAATAAAATCACTACCAAATATGACAAATCTTAAACGACTTTTTTTTTCGATACCCAAATAACGTGAACTGGGAACCCAAAGTTGAAGCTTCAAACGGCAATTTAAGGCATTTCTCTTGCAGCTAGACTACCGGAAGTGGGGTTTATCAGATTCTCCAACTCATTGTGCATCGAATAGGCTAATAAAATAACTACCAAAAATGACAAATCTTAAACGACTTTTTTTTTCGATACCCAAATAACGTGAACTGGGAACCCAAAGTTGAAGCTTCAAACGGCAATTTAAGGCATTTCTCTTGCAGCTAGACTACCGGAAGTGGGGTTTATCAGATTCTCCAACTCATTGTGCATCGAATAGGCTAATAAAATCACTACCAAAAATGACAAATCTTAAGCGACTTTTTTTTACGATACCCAAATAACGTGAACTGGGAACCCAAAGTTGAAGCTTCAAACGGCAATTTAAGGCATTTCTCTTGCAGCTAGACTACCGGAAGTGGGGTTTATCAGATTCTCCAACTCATTGTGCATCGAATAGGCTAATAAAATCACTACCAAAAATGACAAATCTTAATCGACTTTTTTTTACGATACCCAAATAACGTGAACTGGGAACCCAAAGTTGAAGCTTCAAACGGCAATTTAAGGCATTTCTCTTGCAGCTAGACTACCGGAAGTGGGGTTTATCAGATTCTCCAACTCATTGTGCATCGAATAGGCTAATAAAATCACTACCAAAAATGACAAATCTTAAACGACTTTTTTTTTCAATACCCAATAACGTGAACTGGGAACCCAAAGTTGAAGCTTCAAACGGCAATTTAAGGCATTTCCCTTGCAGCTAGGCTACCGGAAGTGAGGTTTATCAGATTCTCCAACTCATTGTGCATCTAATGGGCGAATAAAATCACTACCAAAAATGACAAATCTTAATCGACTTTTTTTTACGATACCCAAATAACGTGAACTGGGAACCCAAAGTTGAAGCTTCAAACGGCAATTTAAGGCATTTCCCTTGCAGCTAGGCTACCGGAAGTGGGGTTTATCAGATTCTCCAACTCATTGTGCATCTAATAGGCGAATAAAATCCCTACCAAAAATGACAAATCTTAAACGACTTTTTTTTTCGATACCCAATTAACTTGAACTGGGAACCCAAAGTTGAAGCTTCAAACGGCAATTTAAGGCATTTCTCTTGCAGCTAGACTACCGGAAGTGGGGTTTATCAGATTCTCCAACTCATTGTGCATCTAATAGGCGAATAAAATCACTACCAAAAATGACAAATCTTATACGACTTTTTTTTTCGATACCCAAATAACGTGAACTGGGAACCCAAAGTTGAAGCTTCAAACGGCAATTTAAGGCATTTCTCTTGCAGCTAGACTACCGGAAGTGGGGTTTATCAGATTCTCCAACTCATTGTGCATCGAATAGGCTAATAAAATCACTACCAAAAATGACAAATCTTAATCGACTTTTTTTTACGATACCCAAATAACGTGAACTGGGAACCCAAAGTTGAAGCTTCAAACGGCAATTTAAGGCATTTCTCTTGCAGCTAGACTACCGGAAGTGGGGTTTATCAGATTCTCCAACTCATTGTGCATCGAATAGGCTAATAAAATCACTACCAAAAATGACAAATCTTAAACGACTTTTTTTTTCGATACCCAAATAACGTGAACTGGGAACCCAAAGTTGAAGCTTCAAACGGCAATTTAAGGCATTTCCCTTGCAGCTAGGCTACCGGAAATGGGGTTTATCAGATTCTCCAACTCATTGTGCATCTAATAGGCGAATAAAGTCACTACCAAAAATGACAAATCTTAAACGACTTTTTTTTTCGATACCCAATTAACGTGAACTGGGAACCCAAAGTTGAAGCTTCAAACGGCAATTTAAGGCATTTCTCTTGCAGCTAGACTACCGGAAGTGGGGTTTATCAGATTCTCCAACTCATTGTGCATCGAATAGGCGAATAAAATCACTACCAAAAATGACAAATCTTAAACGACTTTTTTTTTCGATACCCAAATAACGTGAACTGGGAACCCAAAGTTGAAGCTTCAAACGGCAATTTAAGAAATTTCTCTTGCAGCTAGACTACCGGAAGTGGGGTTTATCAGATTCTCCAACTCATTGTGCATCGAATAGGCTAATAAAATCACTACCAAAAATGACAAATCTTAATCGACTTTTTTTTACGATACCCAAATAACGTGAACTGGGAACCCAAAGTTGAAGCTTCAAACGGCAATTTAAGGCATTTCTCTTGCAGCTAGACTACCGGAAGTGGGGTTTATCAGATTCTCCAACTCATTGTGCATCGAATAGGCTAATAAAATCACTACCAAAAATGACAAATCTTAAACGACTTTTTTTTTCAATACCCAATAACGTGAACTGGGAACCCAAAGTTGAAGCTTCAAACGGCAATTTAAGGCATTTCCCTTGCAGCTAGGCTACCGGAAGTGGGGTTTATCAGATTCTCCAACTCATTGTGCATCTAATGGGCGAATAAAATCACTACCAAAAATGACAAATCTTAATCGACTTTTTTTTACGATACCCAAATAACGTGAACTGGGAACCCAAAGTTGAAGCTTCAAACGGCAATTTAAGGCATTTCCCTTGCAGCTAGGCTACCGGAAGTGGGGTTTATCAGATTCTCCAACTCATTGTGCATCTAATAGGCGAATAAAATCCCTACCAAAAATGACAAATCTTAAACGACTTTTTTTTTCGATACCCAATTAACGTGAACTGGGAACCCAAAGTTGAAGCTTCAAACGGCAATTTAAGGCATTTCTCTTGCAGCTAGACTACCGGAAGTGGGGTTTATCAGATTCTCCAACTCATTGTGCATCTAATAGGCGAATAAAATCACTACCAAAAATGACAAATCTTATACGACTTTTTTTTTCGATACCCAAATAACGTGAACTGGGAACCCAAAGTTGAAGCTTCAAACGGCAATTTAAGGCATTTCTCTTGCAGCTAGACTACCGGAAGTGGGGTTTATCAGATTCTCCAACTCATTGTGCATCGAATAGGCTAATAAAATCACTACCAAAAATGACAAATCTTAATCGACTTTTTTTTACGATACCCAAATAACGTGAACTGGGAACCCAAAGTTGAAGCTTCAAACGGCAATTTAAGGCATTTCTCTTGCAGCTAGACTACCGGAAGTGGGGTTTATCAGATTCTCCAACTCATTGTGCATCGAATAGGCTAATAAAATCACTACCAAAAATGACAAATCTTAAACGACTTTTTTTTTCGATACCCAAATAACGTGAACTGGGAACCCAAAGTTGAAGCTTCAAACGGCAATTTAAGGCATTTCCCTTGCAGCTAGGCTACCGGAAGTGGGGTTTATCAGATTCTCCAACTCATTGTGCATCTAATAGGCGAATAAAATCACTACCAAAAATGACAAATCTTAAACGACTTTTTTTTTCGATACCCAATTAACGTGAACTGGGAACCCAAAGTTGAAGCTTCAAACGGCAATTTAAGGCATTTCTCTTGCAGCTAGACTACCGGAAGTGGGGTTTATCAGATTCTCCAACTCATTGTGCATCGAATAGGCGAATAAAATCACTACCAAAAATGACAAATCTTAAACGACTTTTTTTTTCGATACCCAAATAACGTGAACTGGGAACCCAAAGTTGAAGCTTCAAACGGCAATTTAAGGCATTTCTCTTGCAGCTAGACTACCGGAAGTGGGGTTTATCAGATTCTCCAACTCATTGTGCATCGAATAGGCTAATAAAATCACTACCAAAAATGACAAATCTTAATCGACTTTTTTTTACGATACCCAAATAACGTGAACTGGGAACCCAAAGTTGAAGCTTCAAACGGCAATTTAAGGCATTTCCCTTGCAGCTAGGCTACCGGAAGTGGGGTTTATCAGATTCTCCAACTCATTGTGCATCTAATAGGCGAATAAAATCACTACCAAAAATGACAAATCTTAAACGACTTTTTTTTTCGATACCCAAATAACGTGAACTGGGAACCCAAAGTTGAAGCTTCAAACGGCAATTTAAGGCATTTCTCTTGCAGCTAGACTACCGGAAGTGGGGTTTATCAGATTCTCCAACTCATTGTGCATCGAATAGGCTAATAAAATCACTACCAAAAATGACAAATCTTAAACGACTTTTTTTTTCGATACCCAAATAACGTGAACTGGGAACCCAAAGTTGAAGCTTCAAACGGCAATTTAAGGCATTTCTCTTGCAGCTAGACTACCGGAAGTGGGGTTTATCAGATTCTCCAACTCATTGTGCATCGAATAGGCTAATAAAATCACTACCAAAAATGACAAATCTTAAACGACTTTTTTTTTCGATACTCAAATAACGTGAACTGGGAACCCAAAGTTGAAGCTTCAAACGGCAATTTAAGGCATTTCCCTTGCAGCTCGGCTACCGGAAGTGGTGTTTATCAGATTCTCCAACTCATTGTGCATCTAATAGGCGAATAAAATCACTACCAAAAATGACAAATCTTATACGACTTTTTTTTTCGATACCCAAATAACGTGAACTGGGAACCCAAAGTTGAAGCTTCAAACGGCAATTTAAGGCATTTCTCTTGCAGCTAGACTACCGGAAGTGGGGTTTATCAGATTCTCCAACTCATTGTGCATCGAATAGGCTAATAAAATCACTACCAAAAATGACAAATCTTAATCGACTTTTTTTTACGATACCCAAATAACGTGAACTGGGAACCCAAAGTTGAAGCTTCAAACGGCAATTTAAGGCATTTCCCTTGCAGCTAGGCTACCGGAAGTGGGGTTTATCAGATTCTCCAACTCATTGTGCATCGAATAGGCGAATAAAATCACTACCAAAAATGACAAATCTTAAACGACTTTTTTTTTCGATACCCAAATAACGTGAACTGGGAACCCAAAGTTGAAGCTTCAAACGGCAATTTAAGGCATTTCTCTTGCAGCTAGACTACCGGAAGTGGGGTTTATCAGATTCTCCAACTCATTGTGCATCGAATAGGCGAATAAAATCACTACCAAAAATGACAAATCTTAAACGACTTTTTTTTTCGATACCCAAATAACGTGAACTGGGAACCCAAAGTTGAAGCTTCAAACGGCAATTTAAGGCATTTCTCTTGCAGCTAGACTACCGGAAGTGGGGTTTATCAGATTCTCCAACTCATTGTGCATCGAATAGGCTAATAAAATCACTACCAAAAATGACAAATCTTAAACGACTTTTTTTTTCGATACCCAAATAACGTGAACTGGGAACCCAAAGTTGAAGCTTCAAACGGCAATTTAAGGCATTTCTCTTGCAGCTAGACTACCGGAAGTGGGGTTTATCAGATTCTCCAACTCATTGTGCATCGAATAGGCTAATAAAATCACTACCAAAAATGACAAATCTTAATCGACTTTTTTTTACGATACCCAAATAACGTGAACTGGGAACCCAAAGTTGAAGCTTCAAACGGCAATTTAAGGCATTTCACTTGCAGCTAGACTACCGGAAGTGGGGTTTATCAGATTCTCCAACTCATTGTGCATCTAATAGGCGAATAAAATCACTACCAAAAATGACAAATCTTAATCGACTTTTTTTTACGATACCCAAATAACGTGAACTGGGAACCCAAAGTTGAAGCTTCAAACGGCAATTTAAGGCATTTCCCTTGCAGCTAGGCTACCGGAAGTGGGGTTTATCAGATTGTCCAACTCATTGTGCATCTAATAGGCGAATAAAATCACTACCAAAAATGACAAATCTTAAACGACTTTTTTTTTCGATACCCAAATAACGTGAACTGGGAACCCAAAGTTGAAGCTTCAAACGGCAATTTAAGGCATTTCTCTTGCAGCTAGACTACCGGAAGTGGGGTTTATCAGATTCTCCAACTCATTGTGCATCGAATAGGCTAATAAAATCACTACCAAAAATGACAAATCTTAAACGACTTTTTTTTTCGATACCCAAATAACGTGAACTGGGAACCCAAAGTTGAAGCTTCAAACGGCTATTTAAGGCATTTCTCTTGCAGCTAGACTACCGGAAGTGGGGTTTATCAGATTCTCCAACTCATTGTGCATCGAATAGGCTAATAAAATCACTACCAAAAATGACAAATCTTAAACGACTTTTTTTTTCGATACCCAAATAACGTGAAATGGGAACCCAAAGTTGAAGCTTCAAACGGCAATTTAAGGCATTTCCCTTGCAGCTAGGCTACCGGAAGTAGGGTTTATCAGATTCTCCAACTCATTGTGCATCTAATAGGTGAATAAAATCACTACCAAAAATGACAAATCTTAATCGACTTTTTTTTACGATACCCAAATAACGTGAACTGGGAACCCAAAGTTGAAGCTTCAAACGGCAATTTAAGGCATTTCACTTGCAGCTAGACTACCGGAAGTGGGGTTTATCAGATTCTCCAACTCATTGTGCATCTAATAGGCGAATAAAATCACTACCAAAAATGACAAATCTTAATCGACTTTTTTTTACGATACCCAAATAACGTGAACTGGGAACCCAAAGTTGAAGCTTCAAACGGCAATTTAAGGCATTTCCCTTGCAGCTAGGCTACCGGAAGTGGGGTTTATCAGATTCTCCAACTCATTGTGCATCTAATAGGCGAATAAAATCACTACCAAAAATGACAAATCTTAAACGACTTTTTTTTTCGATACCCAAATAACGTGAACTGGGAACCCAAAGTTGAAGCTTCAAACGGCAATTTAAGGCATTTCTCTTGCAGCTAGACTACCGGAAGTGGGGTTTATCAGATTCTCCAACTCATTGTGCATCGAATAGGCTAATAAAATCACTACCAAAAATGACAAATCTTAAACGACTTTTTTTTTCGATACCCAAATAACGTGAACTGGGAACCCAAAGTTGAAGCTTCAAACGGCAATTTAAGGCATTTCACTTGCAGCTAGACTACCGGAAGTGGGGTTTATCAGATTCTCCAACTCATTGTGCATCGAATAGGCTAATAAAATCACTACCAAAAATGACAAATCTTAATCGACTTTTTTTTACGATACCCAAATAACGTGAACTGGGAACCCAAAGTTGAAGCTTCAAACGGCAATTTAAGGCATTTCACTTGCAGCTAGACTACCGGAAGTGGGGTTTATCAGATTCTCCAACTCATTGTGCATCTAATAGGCGAATAAAATCACTACCAAAAATGACAAATCTTAATCGACTTTTTTTTACGATACCCAAATAACGTGAACTGGGAACCCAAAGTTGAAGCTTCAAACGGCAATTTAAGGCATTTCCCTTGCAGCTAGGCTACCGGAAGTGGGGTTTATCAGATTGTCCAACTCATTGTGCATCTAATAGGCGAATAAAATCACTACCAAAAATGACAAATCTTAAACGACTTTTTTTTTCGATACCCAAATAACGTGAACTGGGAACCCAAAGTTGAAGCTTCAAACGGCAATTTAAGGCATTTCTCTTGCAGCTAGACTACCGGAAGTGGGGTTTATCAGATTCTCCAACTCATTGTGCATCGAATAGGCTAATAAAATCACTACCAAAAATGACAAATCTTAAACGACTTTTTTTTTCGATACCCAAATAACGTGAACTGGGAACCCAAAGTTGAAGCTTCAAACGGCTATTTAAGGCATTTCTCTTGCAGCTAGACTACCGGAAGTGGGGTTTATCAGATTCTCCAACTCATTGTGCATCGAATAGGCTAATAAAATCACTACCAAAAATGACAAATCTTAAACGACTTTTTTTTTCGATACCCAAATAACGTGAACTGGGAACCCAAAGTTGAAGCTTCAAACGGCAATTTAAGGCATTTCCCTTGCAGCTAGGCTACCGGAAGTGGGGTTTATCAGATTCTCCAACTCATTGTGCATCTAATAGGCGAATAAAATCACTACCAAAAATGACAAATCTTAATCGACTTTTTTTTACGATACCCAAATAACGTGAACTGGGAACCCAAAGTTGAAGCTTCAAACGGCAATTTAAGGCATTTCCCTTGCAGCTAGGCTACCGGAAGTGGGGTTTATCAGATTCTCCAACTCATTGTGCATCTAATAGGCGAATAAAATCACTACCGAAAATGACAAATCTTAAACGACTTTTTTTTTCGATACCCAAATAACGTGAACTGGGAACCCAAAGTTGAAGTTTCAAACGGCAATTTAAGGCATTTCTCTTGCAGCTAGACTACCGGAAGTGGGGTTTATCAGATTCTCCAACTCATTGTGCATCGAATAGGCTAATAAAATCACTACCAAAAATGACAAATCTTAAACGACTTTTTTTTTCGATACCCAAATAACGTGAACTGGGAACCCAAAGTTGAAGCTTCAAACGGCAATTTAAGGCATTTCTCTTGCAGCTAGACTACCGGAAGTGGGGTTTATCAGATTCTCCAACTCATTGTGCATCGAATAGGCTAATAAAATCACTACCAAAAATGACAAATCTTAATCGACTTTTTTTTACGATACCCAAATAACGTGAACTGGGAACCCAAAGTTGAAGCTTCAAACGGCAATTTAAGGCATTTCACTTGCAGCTAGACTACCGGAAGTGGGGTTTATCAGATTCTCCAACTCATTGTGCATCTAATAGGCGAATAAAATCACTACCAAAAATGACAAATCTTAATCGACTTTTTTTTACGATACCCAAATAACGTGAACTGGGAACCCAAAGTTGAAGCTTCAAACGGCAATTTAAGGCATTTCCCTTGCAGCTAGACTACCGGAAGTGGGGTTTATCAGATTGTCCAACTCATTGTGCATCTAATAGGCGAATAAAATCACTACCAAAAATGACAAATCTTAAACGACTTTTTTTTTCGATACCCAAATAACGTGAACTGGGAACCCAAAGTTGAAGCTTCAAACGGCAATTTAAGGCATTTCTCTTGCAGCTAGACTACCGGAAGTGGGGTTTATCAGATTCTCCAACTCATTGTGCATCGAATAGGCTAATAAAATCACTACCAAAAATGACAAATCTTAAACGACTTTTTTTTTCGATACCCAAATAACGTGAACTGGGAACCCAAAGTTGAAGCTTCAAACGGCAATTTAAGGCATTTCTCTTGCAGCTAGACTACCGGAAGTGGGGTTTATCATATTCTCCAACTCATTGTGCATCGAATAGGCTAATAAAATCACTACCAAAAATGACAAATCTTAAACGACTTTTTTTTTCGATACCCAAATAACGTGAACTGCGAACCCAAAGTTGAAGCTTCAAACGGCAATTTAAGGCATTTCTCTTGCAGATAGACTACCGGAAGTGGGGTTTATCAGATTCTCCAACTCATTGTGCATCGAATAGGCTAATAAAATCACTACCAAAAATGACAAATCTTAAACGACTTTTTTTTTCGATACCCAAATAACGTGAACTGGGAACCCAAAGTTGAAGCTTCAAACGGCAATTTAAGGCATTTCTCTTGCAGCTAGACTACCGGAAGTGGGGTTTATCAGATTCTCCAACTCATTGTGCATCTAATAGGCGAATAAAATCACTACCAAAAATGACAAATCTTAAACGACTTTTTATTTCGATACCCAAATAACGTGAACTGGGAACCCAAAGTTGAAGCTTCAAACGTCAATTTAAGGCATTTCACTTGCAGCTAGACTACCGGAAGTGGGGTTTATCAGATTCTCCAACTCATTGTGCATCGAATAGGCGAATAAAATCACTACCAAAAATGACAAATCTTAAACGACTTTTTTTTTCGATACCCAAATAACGTGAACTGGGAACCCAAAGTTGAAGCTTCAAACGGCAATTTAAGGCATTTCTCTTGCAGCTAGACTACCGGAAGTGGGGTTTATCAGATTCTCCAACTCATTGTGCATCGAATAGGCTAATAAAATCACTACCAAAAATGACAAATCTTAAACGACTTTTTTTTTCGATACCCAAATAACGTGAACTGGGAACCCAAAGTTGAAGCTTCAAACGGCAATTTAAGGCATTTCTCTTGCAGCTAGACTACCGGAAGTGGGGTTTATCAGATTCTCCAACTCATTGTGCATCGAATAGGCTAATAAAATCACGACCAAAAATGACAAATCTTAAACGACTTTTTTTTTCGATACCCAAATAACGTGAACTGGGAACCCAAAGTTGAAGTTTCAAACGGCAATTTAAGGCATTTCCCTTGCAGCTAGGCTACCGGAAGTGGGGTTTATCAGATTCTCCAACTCATTGTGCATCTATTAGGCGAATAAAATCACTACCAAAAATGACAAATCTTAATCGACTTTTTTTTACGATACCCAAATAACGTGAACTGGGAACCCAAAGTTGAAGCTTCAAACGGCAATTTAAGGCATTTCTCTTGCAGCTAGACTACCGGAAGTGGGGTTTATCAGATTCTCCAACTCATTGTGCATCGAATAGGCTAATAAAATCACTACCAAAAATGACAAATCTTAAACGACTTTTTTTTTCGATACCCAAATAACGTGAACTGGGAACCCAAAGTTGAAGCTTCAAACGGCAATTTAAGGCATTTCTCTTGCAGCTAGACTACCGAAAGTGGGGTTTATCAGATTCTCCAACTCATTGTGCATCGAATAGGCTAATAAAATCACTAGCAAAAATGACAAATCTTAAACGACTTTTTTTTTCGATACCCAAATAACGTGAACTGGGAACCCAAAGTTGAAGCTTCAAACGGCAATTTAAGGCATTTCTCTTGCAGCTAGACTACCGGAAGTGGGTTTTATCAGATTCTCCAACTCATTGTGCATCGAATAGGCTAATAAAATCACTACCAAAAATGACATATCTTAATCGACTTTTTTTTACGATACCCAAATAACGTGAACTGGGAACCCAAAGTTGAAGCTTCAAACGGCAATTTAAGGCATTTCTCTTGCAGCTAGACTACCGGAAGTGGGGTTCATTAGATTCTCCAACTCATTGTGCATCTAATAGGCGAATAAAATCACTACCAAAAATGACAAATCTTAATCGACTTTTTTTTACGATACCCAAATAACGTGAACTGGGAACCCAAAGTTGAAGCTTCAAACGGCAATTTAAGGCATTTCCCTTGCAGCTAGGCTACCGGAAGTGGGGTTTATCAGATTCTCCAACTCATTGTGCATCTAATAGGCGAATAAAATCACTACCAAAAATGACAAATCTTAAACGACTTTTTTTTTCGATACCCAAATAACGTGAACTGGGAACCCAAAGTTGAAGCTTCAAACGGCAATTTAAGGCATTTCTCTTGCAGCTAGACTACCGGAAGTGGGGTTTATCAGATTCTCCAACTCATTGTGCATCGAATAGGCTAATAAAATCACTACCAAAAATGACAAATCTTAAACGACTTTTTTTTTCGATACCCAAATAACGTGAACTGGGAACCCAAAGTTGAAGCTTCAAACGGCAATTTAAGGCATTTCTCTTGCAGCTAGACTACCGGAAGTGGGGTTTATCAGATTCTCCAACTCATTGTGCATCGAATAGGCTAATAAAATCACTACCAAAAATGACAAATCTTAAACGACTTTTTTTTTCGATACCCAAATAACGTGAACTGGGAACCCAAAGTTGAAGCTTCAAACGGCAATTTAAGGCATTTCCCTTGCAGCTAGGCTACCGGAAGTGGGGTTTATCAGATTCTCCAACTCATTGTGCATCTAATAGGCGAATAAAATCACTACCAAAAATGACAAATCTTAATCGACTTTTTTTTACGATACCCAAATAACGTGAACTGGGAACCCAAAGTTGAAGCTTCAAACGGCAATTTAAGGCATTTCCCTTGCAGCTAAGCTACCGGAAGTGGGGTTTATCAGATTCTCCAACTCATTGTGCATCGAATAGGCTAATAAAATCACTACCAAAAATGACAAATCTTAATCGACTTTTTTTTACGATACCCAAATAACGTGAACTGGGAACCCAAAGTTGAAGCTTCAAACGGCAATTTAAGGCATTTCCCTTGCAGCTAGACTACCGGAAGTGGGGTTTATCAGATTCTCCAACTCATTGTGCATCGAATAGGCTAATAAAATCACTACCAAAAATGACAAATCTTAATCGACTTTTTTTTACGATACCCAAATAACGTGAACTGGGAACCCAAAGTTGAAGCTTCAAACGGCAATTTAAGGCATTTCCCTTGCAGCTAGGCTACCGGAAGTGGGGTTTATCAGATTCTCCAACTCATTGTGCATCTAATAGGCGAATAAAATCACTACCAAAAATGACAAATCTTAAACGACTTTTTTTTTCGATACCCAAATAACGTGAACTGGGAACCCAAAGTTGAAGCTTCAAACGGCAATTTAAGGCATTTCCCTTGCAGCTAGGCTACCGGAAGTGGGGTTTATCAGATTCTCCAACTCATTGTGCATCTAATAGGCGAATAAAATCACTACCAAAAATGACAAATCTTAAACGACTTTTTTTTTCGATACCCAAATAACGTGAACTGGGAACCCAAAGTTGAAGCTTCAAACGGCAATTTAAGGCATTTCTCTTGCAGCTAGACTACCGGAAGTGGGGTTTATCAGATTCTCCAACTCATTGTGCATCGAATAGGCTAATAAAATCACTACCAAAAATGACAAATCTTAAACGACTTTTTTTTTCGATACCCAAATAACGTGAACTGGGAACCCAAAGTTGAAGCTTCAAACGGCAATTTAAGGCATTTCCCTTGCAGCTAGGCTACCGGAAGTGGGGTTTATCAGATTCTCCAACTCATTGTGCATCTAATAGGCGAATAAAATCACTACCAAAAATGACAAATCTTAATCGACTTTTTTTTACGATACCCAAATAACGTGAACTGGGAACCCAAAGTTGAAGCATCAAACGGCAATTTAAGGCATTTCCCTTGCAGCTAGGCTACCGGAAGTGGGGTTTATCAGATTCTCCAACTCATTGTGCATCGAATAGGCTAATAAAATCACTACCAAAAATGACAAATCTTAATCGACTTTTTTTTACGATACCCAAATAACGTGAACTGGGAACCCAAAGTTGAAGCTTCAAACGGCAATTTAAGGCATTTCCCTTGCAGCTAGACTACCGGAAGTGGGGTTTATCAGATTCTCCAACTCATTGTGCATCGAATAGGCTAATAAAATCACTACCAAAAATGACAAATCTTAATCGACTTTTTTTTACGATACCCAAATAACGTGAACTGGGAACCCAAAGTTGAAGCTTCAAACGGCAATTTAAGGCATTTCCCTTGCAGCTACGCTACCGGAAGTGGGGTTTATCAGATTCTCCAACTCATTGTGCATCTAATAGGCGAATAAAATCACTACCAAAAATGACAAATCTTAAACGACTTTTTTTTTCGATACCCAAATAACGTGAACTGGGAACCCAAAGTTGAAGCTTCAAACGGCAATTTAAGGCATTTCTCTTGCAGCTAGACTACCGGAAGTGGGGTTTATCAGATTCTCCAACTCATAGTGCATCGAATAGGCTAATAAAATCACTACCAAAAATGACAAATCTTAATCGACTTTTTTTTACGATACCCAAATAACGTGAACTGGGAACCCAAAGTTGAAGCTTCAAACGGCAATTTAAGGCATTTCCCTTGCAGCTAGGCTACCGGAAGTGGGGTTTATCAGATTCTCCAACTCATTGTGCATCTAATAGGCGAATAAAATCACTACCAAAAATGACAAATCTTAAACGACTTTTTTTTTCGATACCCAAATAACGTGAACTGGGAACCCAAAGTTGAAGCTTCAAACGGCAATTTAAGGCATTTCTCTTGCAGCTAGGCTACCGGAAGTGGGGTTTATCAGATTCTCCAACTCATTGTGCATCGAATAGGCTAATAAAATCACTACCAAAAATGACAAATCTTAAACGACTTTTTTTTTCGATACCCAAATAACGTGAACTGGGAACCCAAAGTTGAAGCTTCAAACGGCAATTTAAGGCATTTCTCTTGCAGCTAGACTACCGGAAGTGGGGTTTATCAGATTCTCCAACTCATTGTGCATCGAATAGGCTAATAAAATCACTACCAAAAATGACAAATCTTAAACGACTTTTTTTTTCGATACCCAAATAACGTGAACTGGGAACCCAAAGTTGAAGCTTCAAACGGCAATTTAAGGCATTTCCCTTGCAGCTAGGCTACCGGAAGTGGGGTTTATCAGATTCTCCAACTCATTGTGCATCTAATAGGCGAATAAAATCACTACCAAAAATGACAAATCTTAATCGACTTTTTTTTACGATACCCAAATAACGTGAACTGGGAACCCAAAGTTGAAGCATCAAACGGCAATTTAAGGCATTTCCCTTGCAGCTAGGCTACCGGAAGTGGGGTTTATCAGATTCTCCAACTCATTGTGCATCGAATAGGCTAATAAAATCACTACCAAAAATGACAAATCTTAATCGACTTTTTTTTACGATACCCAAATAACGTGAACTGGGAACCCAAAGTTGAAGCTTCAAACGGCAATTTAAGGCATTTCCCTTGCAGCTAGACTACCGGAAGTGGGGTTTATCAGATTCTCCAACTCATTGTGCATCGAATAGGCTAATAAAATCACTACCAAAAATGACAAATCTTAATCGACTTTTTTTTACGATACCCAAATAACGTGAACTGGGAACCCAAAGTTGAAGCTTCAAACGGCAATTTAAGGCATTTCCCTTGCAGCTACGCTACCGGAAGTGGGGTTTATCAGATTCTCCAACTCATTGTGCATCTAATAGGCGAATAAAATCACTACCAAAAATGACAAATCTTAAACGACTTTTTTTTTCGATACCCAAATAACGTGAACTGGGAACCCAAAGTTGAAGCTTCAAACGGCAATTTAAGGCATTTCTCTTGCAGCTAGACTACCGGAAGTGGGGTTTATCAGATTCTCCAACTCATAGTGCATCGAATAGGCTAATAAAATCACTACCAA
The DNA here is from genome assembly GCA_963932145.1 of Acanthosepion lycidas. Classification (NCBI taxonomy): domain Eukaryota; kingdom Metazoa; phylum Mollusca; class Cephalopoda; order Sepiida; family Sepiidae; genus Acanthosepion; species Acanthosepion lycidas. The sequence continues at coordinate 102,903 of CAWVQA010001325.1, forward strand.
AAATGACAAATCTTAATCGACTTTTTTTTACGATACCCAAATAACGTGAACTGGGAACCCAAAGTTGAAGCTTCAAACGGCAATTTAAGGCATTTCCCTTGCAGCTAGGCTACCGGAAGTGGGGTTTATCAGATTCTCCAACTCATTGTGCATCTAATAGGCGAATAAAATCACTACCAAAAATGACAAATCTTAAACGACTTTTTTTTTCGATACCCAAATAACGTGAACTGGGAACCCAATGTTGAAGCTTCAAACGGCAATTTAAGGCATTTCTCTTGCAGCTAGGCTACCGGAAGTGGGGTTTATCAGATTCTCCAACTCATTGTGCATCGAATAGGCTAATAAAATCACTACCAAAAATGACAAATCTTAAACGACTTTTTTTTTCGATACCCAAATAACGTGAACTGGGAACCCAAAGTTGAAGCTTCAAACGGCAATTTAAGGCATTTCTCTTGCAGCTAGACTACCGGAAGTGGGGTTTATCAGATTCTCCAACTCATTGTGCATCGAATAGGCTAATAAAATCACTACCAAAAATGACAAATCTTAAACGACTTTTTTTTTCGATACCCAAATAACGTGAACTGGGAACCCAAAGTTGAAGCTTCAAACGGCAATTTAAGGCATTTCTCATGCAGCTAGACTGCCGGAAGTGGGGTTTATCAGATTCTCCAACTCATTGTGCATCGAATAGGCGAATAAAATCACTACCAAAAATGACAAATCTTAATCGAATTTTTTTTACGATACCCAAATAACGTGAACTGGGAACCCAAAGTTGAAGCTTCCAACGGCAATTTAAGGCATTTCCCTTGCAGCTAGGCTACCGGAAGTGGGGTTTATCAGATTCTCCAACTCATTGTGCATCTAATAGGCGAATAAAATCACTACCAAAAATGACAAATCTTAAACGACTTTTTTTTTCGATACCCAAATAACGTGAACTGGGAACCCAAAGTTGAAGCTTCAAACGGCAATTTAAGGCATTTCTCTTGCAGCTAGGCTACCGGAAGTGGGGTTTATCAGATTCTCCAACTCATTGTGCATATAATAGGCGAATAAAATCACTACCAAAAATGACAAATCTTAATCGACTTTTTTTTACGATACCCAAATAACGTGAACTGGGAACCCAAAGTTGAAGCTTCAAACGGCAATTTAAGGCATTTCCCTTGCAGCTAGACTCCCGGAAGTGGAGTTTATCAGATTCTCCAACTCATTGTGCATCGAATAGGCTCATAAAATCACTACCAAAAATGACAAATCTTAATCGACTTTTTTTTACGATACCCAAATAACGTGAACTGGGAACCCAAAGTTGAAGCTTCAAACGGCAATTTAAGGCATTTCCCTTGCAGCTAGGCTACCGGAAGTGGGGTTTATCAGATACTCCAACTCATTGTGCATCTAATAGGCGAATAAAATCACTACCAAAAATGACAAATCTTAAACGACTTTTTTTTTCGATACCCAAATAACGTGAACTGGGAACCCAAAGTTGAAGCTTCAAACGGCAATTTAAGGCATTTCTCTTGCAGCTAGACTACCGGAAGTGGGGTTTATCAGATTCTCCAACTCATTGTGCATTGAATAGGCTAATAAAATCACTACCAAAAATGACAAATCTTAAACGACTTTTTTTTTCGATACCCAAATAACGTGAACTGGGAACCCAAAGTTGAAGCTTCAAACGGCAATTTAAGGCATTTCCCTTGCAGCTAGGCTACCGGAAGTGGGGTTTATCAGATTCTCCAACTCATTGTGCATCTAATAGGCGAATAAAATCACTACCAAAAATGACAAATCTTAATCGACTTTTTTTTACGATACCCAAATAACGTGAACTGGGAACCCAAAGTTGAAGCTTCAAACGGCAATTTAAGGCATTTCTCTTGCAGCTAGACTACCGGAAGTTGGGTTTATCAGATTCTCCAACTCATTGTGCATCGAATAGGCTAATAAAATCACTACCAAAAATGACAAATCTTAAACGACTTTTTTTTTCGATACCCAAATAACGTGAACTGGGAACCCAAAGTTGAAGCTTCAAACGGCAATTTAAGGCATTTCTCTTGCAGCTAGACTACCGGAAGTGGGGTTTATCAGATTCTCCAACTCATTGTGCATCGAATAGGCTAATAAAATCACTACCAAAAATGACAAATCTTAAACGACTTTTTTTTTCGATACCCAAATAACGTGAACTGGGAACCCAAAGTTGAAGCTTCAAACGGCAATTTAAGGCATTTCTCTTGCAGCTAGACTACCGGAAGTGGGGTTTATCAGATTCTCCAACTCATTGTGCATCGAATAGGCTAATAAAATCACTACCAAAAATGACAAATCTTAATCGACTTTTTTTTACGATACCCAAATAACGTGAACTTGGATCCCAAAGTTGAAGCTTCAAACGGCAATTTAAGGCATTTCTCTTGCAGCTAGACTACCGGAAGTGGGGTTTATCAGATTCTCCAACTCATTGTGCATCGAATAGGCTAATAAAATCACTACCAAAAATGACAAATCTTAATCGACTTTTTTTTACGATACCCAAATAACGTGAACTGGGAACCCAAAGTTGAAGCTTCAAACGGCAATTTAAGGCATTTCCCTTGCAGCTAGGCTACCGGAAGTGGGGTTTATCAGATTCTCCAACTCATTGTGCATCTAATAGGCGAATAAAATCACTACCAAAAATGACAAATCTTAATCGACTTTTTTTTACGATACCCAAATAACGTGAACTGGGAACCCAAAGTTGAAGCTTCAAACGGCAATTTAAGGCATTTCCCTTGCAGCTAGGCTACCGGAAGTGGGGTTTATCAGATTCTCCAACTCATTGTGCATCTAATAGGCGAATAAAATCACTACCAAAAATGACAAATCTTAAACGACTTTTTTTTTCGATACCCAAATAACGTGAACTGGGAACCCAAAGTTGAAGCTTCAAACGGCAATTTAAGGCATTTCTCTTGCAGCTAGACTACCGGAAGTGGGGTTTATCAGATTCTCCAACTCATTGTGCATCGAATAGGCTAATAAAATCACTACCAAAAATGACAAATCTTAAACGACTTTTTTTTTCGATACCCAAATAACTTGAACTGGGAACCCAAAGTTGAAGCTTCAAACGGCAATTTAAGGCATTTCCCTTGCAGCTAGGCTACCGGAAGTGGGGTTTATCAGATTCTCCAACTCATTGTGCATCTAATAGGCGAATAAAATCACTACCAAAAATGACAAATCTTAAACGACTTTTTTTTTCGATACCCAAATAACGTGAACTGGGAACCCAAAGTTGAAGCTTCAAACGGCAATTTAAGGCATTTCTCTTGCAGCTAGACTACCGGAAGTGGGGTTTATCAGATTCTCCAACTCATTGTGCATCGAATAGGCTAATAAAATCACTACCAAAAATGACAAATCTTAAACGACTTTTTTTTTCGATACCCAAATAACGTGAACTGGGAACCCAAAGTTGAAGCTTCAAACGGCAATTTAAGGCATTTCTCTTACAGCTAGACTACCGGAAGTGGGGTTTATCAGATTCTCCAACTCATTGTGCATCGAATAGGCTAATAAAATCACTACCAAAAATGACAAATCTTAATCGACTTTTTTTTACGATACCCAAATAACGTGAACTGGGAACCCAAAGTTGAAGCTTCAAACGGCAATTTAAGGCATTTCCCTTGCAGCTAGACTACCGGAAGTGGGGTTTATCAGATTCTCCAACTCATTGTGCATCGAATAGGCTAATAAAATCACTACCAAAAATGACAAATCTTAATCGACTTTTTTTTACGATACCCAAATAACGTGAACTGGGAACCCAAAGTTGAAGCTTCAAACGGCAATTTAAGGCATTTCCCTTGCAGCTAGGCTACCGGAAGTGGGGTTTATCAGATTCTCCAACTCATTGTGCATCTAATAGGCGAATAAAATCACTACCAAAAATGACAAATCTTAAACGACTTTTTTTTTCGATACCCAAATAACGTGAACTGGGAACCCAAAGTTGAAGCTTCAAACGGCAATTTAAGGCATTTCTCTTGCAGCTAGACTACCGGAAGTGGGGTTTATCAGATTCTCCAACTCATTGTGCATCGAATAGGCTAATAAAATCACTACCAAAAATGACAAATCTTAAACGACTTTTTTTTTCGATACCCAAATAACGTGAACTGGGAACCCAAAGTTGAAGCTTCAAACGGCAATTTAAGGCATTTCTCTTGCAGCTAGACTACCGGAAGTGGGGTTTATCAGATTCTCCAACTCATTGTGCATCGAATAGGCTAATAAAATCACTACCAAAAATGACAAATCTTAATCGACTTTTTTTTACGACACCCAAATAACGTGAACTGGGAACCCAAAGTTGAAGCTTCAAACGGCAATTTAAGGCATTTCTCTTGCAGCTAGACTACCGGAAGTGGGGTTTATCAGATTCTCCAACTCATTGTGCATCGAATAGGCTAATAAAATCACTACCAAAAATGACAAATCTTAAACGACTTTTTTTTTCGATACCCAAATAACGTGAACTGGGAACCCAAAGTTGAAGCTTCAAACGGCAATTTAAGGCATTTCTCTTGCAGCTAGACTACCGGAAGTGGGGTTTATCAGATTCTCCAACTCATTGTGCATCGAATAGGCTAATAAAATCACTACCAAGAATGACAAATCTTAATCGACTTTTTTTTACGATACCAAAATAACGTGAACTGGGAACCCAAAGTTGAAGCTTCAAACGGCAATTTAAGGCATTTCTCTTGCAGCTAGACTACCGGAAGTGGGGTTTATCAGATTCTCCAACTCATTGTGCATCGAATAGGCTAATAAAATCACTACCAAAAATGACAAATCTTAATCGACTTTTTTTTACGATACCCAAATAACGTGAACTGGGAACCCAAAGTTGAAGCTTCAAACGGCAATTTAAGGCATTTCCCTTGCAGCTAGGCTACCGGAAGTGGGGTTTATCAGATTCTCCAACTCATTGTGCATCTAATAGGCGAATAAAATCACTACCAAAAATGACAAATCTTAAACGACTTTTTTTTTCGATACCCAAATAACGTGAACTGGGAACCCAAAGTTGAAGCTTCAAACGGCAATTTAAGGCATTTCTCTTCCAGCTAGACTACCGGAAGTGGGGTTTATCAGATTCTCCAACTCATTGTGCATCGAATAGGCTAATAAAATCACTACCAAAAATGACAAATCTTAAACGACTTTTTTTTTCGATACCCAAATAACGTGAACTGGGAACCCAAAGTTGAAGCTTCAAACGGCAATTTAAGGCATTTCTCTTGCAGCTAGACTACCGGAAGTGGGGTTTATCAGATTCTCCAACTCATTGTGCATCGAATAGGCGAATAAAATCACTACCAAAAATGACAAATCTTAATCGACTTTTTTTTACGATACCCAAATAACGTGAACTGGGAATCCAAAGTTGAAGCTTCAAACGGCAATTTAAGGCATTTCCCTTGCAGCTAGGCTACCGGAAGTGGGGTTTATCAGATTCTCCAACTCATTGTGCATCGAATAGGCTAATAAAATCACTACCAAAAATGACAAATCTTAATCGACTTTTTTTTACGATACCCAAATAACGTGAACTGGGAACCCAAAGTTGAAGCTTCAAACGGCAATTTAAGGCATTTCCCTTGCAGCTAGACTACCGGAAGTGGGGTTTATCAGATTCTCCAACTCATTGTGCATCGAATAGGCTAATAAAATCACTACCAAAAATGACAAATCTTAATCGACTTTTTTTTACGATACCCAAATAACGTGAACTGGAAACCCAAAGTTGAAGCTTCAAACGGCAATTTAAGGCATTTCCCTTGCAGCTAGGCTACCGGAAGTGGGGTTTATCAGATTCTCCAACTCATTGTGCATCTAATAGGCGAATAAAATCACTACCAAAAATGACAAATCTTAAACGACTTTTTTTTTCGATACCCAAATAACGTGAACTGGGAACCCAAAGTTGAAGCTTCAAACGGCAATTTAAGGCATTTCTCTTGCAGCTAGACTACCGGAAGTGGGGTTTATCAGATTCTCCAACTCATTGTGCATCGAATAGGCTAATAAAATCACTACCAGAAATGACAAATCTTAAACGACTTTTTCTTTCGATACCCAAATAACGTGAACTGGGAACCCAAAGTTGAAGCTTCAAACGGCAATTTAAGGCATTTCTCTTGCAGCTAGACTACCGGAAGTGGGGTTTATCAGATTCTCCAACTCATTGTGCATCGAATAGGCTAATAAAATCACTACCAAAAATGACAAATCTTAATCGACTTTTTTTTACGACACCCAAATAACGTGAACTGGGAACCCAAAGTTGAAGCTTCAAACGGCAATTTAAGGCATTTCACTTGATGCTAGACTACCGGAAGTGGGGTTTATCAGATTCTCCAACTCATTGTGCATCGAATAGGCTAATAAAATCACTACCAAAAATGACAAATCTTAATCGACTTTTTTTTACGATACCCAAATAACGTGAACTGGGAACCCAAAGTTGAAGCTTCAAACGGCAATTTAAGGCATTTCCCTTGCAGCTAGGCTACCGGAAGTGGGGTTTATCAGATTCTCCAACTCATTGTGCATCTAATAGGCGAATAAAATCACTACCAAAAATGACAAATCTTAAACGACTTTTTTTTTCGATACCCAAATAACGTGAACTGGGAACCCAAAGTTGAAGCTTCAAACGGCAATTTAAGGCATTTCCCTTGCAGCTAGGCTACCGGAAGTGGGGTTTATCAGATTCTCCAACTCATTGTGCATCTAATAGGCGAATAAAATCACTACCAAAAATGACAAATCTTAAACGACTTTTTTTTTCGATACCCAAATAACGTGAACTGGGAACCCAAAGTTGAAGCTTCAAACGGCAATTTAAGGCATTTCTCTTCCAGCTAGACTACCGGAAGTGGGGTTTATCAGATTCTCCAACTCATTGTGCATCGAATAGGCTAATAAAATCACTACCAAAAATGACAAATCTTAAACGACTTTTTTTTTCGATACCCAAATAACGTGAACTGGGAACCCAAAGTTGAAGCTTCAAACGGCAATTTAAGGCATTTCTCTTGCAGCTAGACTACCGGAAGTGGGGTTTATCAGATTCTCCAACTCATTGTGCATCGAATAGGCGAATAAAATCACTACCAAAAATGACAAATCTTAATCGACTTTTTTTTACGATACCCAAATAACGTGAACTGGGAATCCAAAGTTGAAGCTTCAAACGGCAATTTAAGGCATTTCCCTTGCAGCTAGGCTACCGGAAGTGGGGTTTATCAGATTCTCCAACTCATTGTGCATCGAATAGGCTAATAAAATCACTACCAAAAATGACAAATCTTAATCGACTTTTTTTTACGATACCCAAATAACGTGAACTGGGAACCCAAAGTTGAAGCTTCAAACGGCAATTTAAGGCATTTCCCTTGCAGCTAGACTACCGGAAGTGGGGTTTATCAGATTCTCCAACTCATTGTGCATCGAATAGGCTAATAAAATCACTACCAAAAATGACAAATCTTAAACGACTTTTTTTTACGATACCCAAATAACGTGAACTGGGAACCCAAAGTTGAAGCTTCAAACGGCAATTTAAGGCATTTCCCTTGCAGCTAGGCTACCGGAAGTGGGGTTTATCAGATTCTCCAACTCATTGTGCATCTAATAGGCGAATAAAATCACTACCAAAAATGACAAATCTTAAACGACTTTTTTTTTCGATACCCAAATAACGTGAACTGGGAACCCAAAGTTGAAGCTTCAAACGGCAATTTAAGGCATTTCTCTTGCAGCTAGACTACCGGAAGTGGGGTTTATCAGATTCTCCAACTCATTGTGCATCGAATAGGCTAATAAAATCACTACCAAAAATGACAAATCTTAAACGACTTTTTTTTTCGATACCCAAATAACGTGAACTGGGAACCCAAAGTTGAAGCTTCAAACGGCAATTTAAGGCATTTCTCTTGCAGCTAGACTACCGGAAGTGGGGTTTATCAGATTCTCCAACTCATTGTGCATCGAATAGGCTAATAAAATCACTACCAAAAATGACAAATCTTAATCGACTTTTTTTTACGACACCCAAATAACGTGAACTGGGAACCCAAAGTTGAAGCTTCAAACGGCAATTTAAGGCATTTCTCTTGCAGCTAGACTACCGGAAGTGGGGTTTATCAGATTCTCCAACTCATTGTGCATCGAATAGGCTAATAAAATCACTACCAAAAATGACAAATCTTAAACGACTTTTTTTTTCGATACCCAAATAACGTGAACTGGGAACCCAAAGTTGAAGCTTCAAACGGCAATTTAAGGCATTTCTCTTGCAGCTAGACTACCGGAAGTGGGGTTTATCAGATTCTCCAACTCATTGTGCATCGAATAGGCTAATAAAATCACTACCAAGAATGACAAATCTTAATCGACTTTTTTTTACGATACCAAAATAACGTGAACTGGGAACCCAAAGTTGAAGCTTCAAACGGCAATTTAAGGCATTTCTCTTGCAGCTAGACTACCGGAAGTGGGGTTTATCAGATTCTCCAACTCATTGTGCATCGAATAGGCTAATAAAATCACTACCAAAAATGACAAATCTTAATCGACTTTTTTTTACGATACCCAAATAACGTGAACTGGGAACCCAAAGTTGAAGCTTCAAACGGCAATTTAAGGCATTTCCCTTGCAGCTAGGCTACCGGAAGTGGGGTTTATCAGATTCTCCAACTCATTGTGCATCTAATAGGCGAATAAAATCACTACCAAAAATGACAAATCTTAAACGACTTTTTTTTTCGATACCCAAATAACGTGAACTGGGAACCCAAAGTTGAAGCTTCAAACGGCAATTTAAGGCATTTCTCTTCCAGCTAGACTACCGGAAGTGGGGTTTATCAGATTCTCCAATCATTGTGCATCGAATAGGCTAATAAAATCACTACCAAAAATGACAAATCTTAAACGACTTTTTTTTTCGATACCCAAATAACGTGAACTGGGAACCCAAAGTTGAAGCTTCAAACGGCAATTTAAGGCATTTCTCTTGCAGCTAGACTACCGGAAGTGGGGTTTATCAGATTCTCCAACTCATTGTGCATCGAATAGGCGAATAAAATCACTACCAAAAATGACAAATCTTAATCGACTTTTTTTTACGATACCCAAATAACGTGAACTGGGAATCCAAAGTTGAAGCTTCAAACGGCAATTTAAGGCATTTCCCTTGCAGCTAGGCTACCGGAAGTGGGGTTTATCAGATTCTCCAACTCATTGTGCATCGAATAGGCTAATAAAATCACTACCAAAAATGACAAATCTTAAACGACTTTTTTTTTTCGATACCCAAATAACGTGAACTGGGAACCCAAAGTTGAAGCTTCAAACGGCAATTTAAGGCATTTCTCTTGCAGCTAGACTACCGGAAGTGGGGTTTATCAGATTCTCCAACTCATTGTGCATCGAATAGGCTAATAAAATCACTACCAAAAATGACAAATCTTAATCGACTTTTTTTTACGACACCCAAATAACGTGAACTGGGAACCCAAAGTTGAAGCTTCAAACGGCAATTTAAGGCATTTCTCTTGCAGCTAGACTACCGAAAGTGGGGTTTATCAGATTCTCCAACTCATTGTGCATCGAATAGGCTAATAAAATCACTACCAAAAATGACAAATCTTAAACGACTTTTTTTTTCGATACCCAAATAACGTGAACTGGGAACCCAAAGTTGAAGCTTCAAACGGCAATTTAAGGCATTTCTCTTGCAGCTAGACTACCGGAAGTGGGGTTTATCAGATTCTCCAACTCATTGTGCATCGAATAGGCTAATAAAATCACTACCAAGAATGACAAATCTTAATCGACTTTTTTTTACGATACCAAAATAACGTGAACTGGGAACCCAAAGTTGAAGCTTCAAACGGCAATTTAAGGCATTTCTCTTGCAGCTAGACTACCGGAAGTGGGGTTTATCAGATTCTCCAACTCATTGTGCATCGATTAGGCTAATAAAATCACTACCAAAAATGACAAATCTTAATCGACTTTTTTTTACGATACCCAAATAACGTGAACTGGGAACCCAAAGTTGAAGCTTCAAACGGCAATTTAAGGCATTTCCCTTGCAGCTAGGCTACCGGAAGTGGGGTTTATCAGATTCTCCAACTCATTGTGCATCTAATAGGCGAATAAAATCACTACCAAAAATGACAAATCTTAAACGACTTTTTTTTTCGATACCCAAATAACGTGAACTGGGAACCCAAAGTTGAAGCTTCAAACGGCAATTTAAGGCATTTCTCTTCCAGCTAGACTACCGGAAGTGGGGTTTATCAGATTCTCCAACTCATTGTGCATCGAATAGGCTAATAAAATCACTACCAAAAATGACAAATCTTAAACGACTTTTTTTTTCGATACCCAAATAACGTGAACTGGGAACCCAAAGTTGAAGCTTCAAACGGCAATTTAAGGCATTTCTCTTGCAGCTAGACTACCGGAAGTGGGGTTTATCAGATTCTCCAACTCATTGTGCATCGAATAGGCGAATAAAATCACTACCAAAAATGACAAATCTTAATCGACTTTTTTTTACGATACCCAAATAACGTGAACTGGGAATCCAAAGTTGAAGCTTCAAACGGCAATTTAAGGCATTTCCCTTGCAGCTAGGCTACCGGAAGTGGGGTTTATCAGATTCTCCAACTCATTGTGCATCGAATAGGCTAATAAAATCACTACCAAAAATGACAAATCTTAATCGACTTTTTTTTACGATACCCAAATAACGTGAACTGGGAACCCAAAGTTGAAGCTTCAAACGGCAATTTAAGGCATTTCCCTTGCAGCTAGACTACCGGAAGTGGGGTTTATCAGATTCTCCAACTCATTGTGCATCGAATAGGCTAATAAAATCACTACCAAAAATGACAAATCTTAATCGACTTTTTTTTACGATACCCAAATAACGTGAACTGGGAACCCAAAGTTGAAGCTTCAAACGGCAATTTAAGGCATTTCCCTTGCAGCTAGGCTACCGGAAGTGGGGTTTATCAGATTCTCCAACTCATTGTGCATCTAATAGGCGAATAAAATCACTACCAAAAATGACAAATCTTAAACGACTTTTTTTTTCGATACCCAAATAACGTGAACTGGGAACCCAAAGTTGAAGCTTCAAACGGCAATTTAAGGCATTTCTCTTGCAGCTAGACTACCGGAAGTGGGGTTTATCAGATTCTCCAACTCATTGTGCATCGAATAGGCTAATAAAATCACTACCAGAAATGACAAATCTTAAACGACTTTTTTTTTCGATACCCAAATAACGTGAACTGGGAACCCAAAGTTGAAGCTTCAAACGGCAATTTAAGGCATTTCTCTTGCAGCTAGACTACCGGAAGTGGGGTTTATCAGATTCTCCAACTCATTGTGCATCGAATAGGCTAATAAAATCACTACCAAAAATGACAAATCTTAATCGACTTTTTTTTACGACACCCAAATAACGTGAACTGGGAACCCAAAGTTGAAGCTTCAAACGGCAATTTAAGGCATTTCTCTTGCAGCTAGACTACCGGAAGTGGGGTTTATCAGATTCTCCAACTCATTGTGCATCGAATAGGCTAATAAAATCACTACCAAAAATGACAAATCTTAAACGACTTTTTTTTACGATACCCAAATAACGTGAACTGGGAACCCAAAGTTGAAGCTTCAAACGGCAATTTAAGGCATTTCTCTTGCAGCTAGACTACCGGAAGTGGGGTTTATCAGATTCTCCAACTCATTGTGCATCGAATAGGCTAATAAAATCACTACCAAAAATGACAAATCTTAAACGACTTTTTTTTTCGATACCCAAATAACGTGAACTGGGAACCCAAAGTTGAAGCTTCAAACGGCAATTTAAGGCATTTCTCTTGCAGCTAGACTACCGGAAGTGGGGTTTATCAGATTCTCCAACTCATTGTGCATCGAATAGGCTAATAAAATCACTACCAAAAATGACAAATCTTAATCGACTTTTTTTTACGATACCCAAATAACGTGAACTGGGAACCCAAAGTTGAAGCTTCAAACGGCAATTTAAGGCATTTCACTTGATGCTAGACTACCGGAAGTGGGGTTTATCAGATTCTCCAACTCATTGTGCATCGAATAGGCTAATAAAATCACTACCAAAAATGACAAATCTTAATCGACTTTTTTTTACGATACCCAAATAACGTGAACTGGGAACCCAAAGTTGAAGCTTCAAACGGCAATTTAAGGCATTTCTCTTGCAGCTAGACTACCGGAAGTGGGGTTTATCAGATTCTCCAACTCATTGTGCATCGAATAGGCTAATAAAATCACTACCAAAAATGACAAATCTTAAACGACTTTTTTTTACGATACCCAAATAACGTGAACTGGGAACCCAAAGTTGAAGCTTCAAACGGCAATTTAAGGCATTTCTCTTGCAGCTAGACTACCGGAAGTGGGGTTTATCAGATTCTCCAACTCATTGTGCATCGAATAGGCTAATAAAATCACTACCAAAAATGACAAATCTTAAACGACTTTTTTTTTCGATACCCAAATAACGTGAACTGGGAACCCAAAGTTGAAGCTTCAAACGGCAATTTAAGGCATTTCTCTTGCAGCTAGACTACCGGAAGTGGGGTTTATCAGATTCTCCAACTCATTGTGCATCGAATAGGCTAATAAAATCACTACCAAAAATGACAAATCTTAATCGACTTTTTTTTACGATACCCAAATAACGTGAACTGGGAACCCAAAGTTGAAGCTCCATCGGCAATTTAAGGCATTTCACTTGATGCTAGACTACCGGAAGTGGGTTTTATCAGATTCTCCAACTCATTGTGCATCGAATAGGCTAATAAAATCACTACCAAAAATGACAAATCTTAATCGACTTTTTTTTACGATACCCAAATAACGTGAACTGGGAACCCAAAGTTGAAGCTTCAAACGGCAATTTAAGGCATTTCCCTTGCAGCTAGGCTACCGGAAGTGGGGTTTATCAGATTCTCCAACTCATTGTGCATCTAATAGGCGAATAAAATCACTACCAAAAATGACAAATCTTAAACGACTTTTTTTTTCGATACCCAAATAACGTGAACTGGGAACCCAAAGTTGAAGCTTCAAACGGCAATTTAAGGCATTTCCCTTGCAGCTAGACTACCGGAAGTGGGGTTTATCAGATTCTCCAACTCATTGTGCATCGAATAGGCTAATAAAATCACTACCAAAAATGACAAATCTTAAACGACTTTTTTTTTCGATACCCAAATAACGTGAACTGGGAACCCAAAGTTGAAGCTTCAAACGGCAATTTAAGGCATTTCTCTTGCAGCTAGACTACCGGAAGTGGGGTTTATCAGATTCTCCAACTCATTGTGCATCGAATAGGCTAATAAAATCACTACCAAAAATGACAAATCTTAATCGACTTTTTTTACGATACCCAAATAACGTGAACTGGGAACCCAAAGTTGAAGCTTCAAACGGCAATTTAAGGCATTTCTCTTGCAGCTAGACTACCGGAAGTGGGGTTTATCAGATTCTCCAACTCATTGTGCATCTAATAGGCGAATAAAATCACTACCAAAAATGACAAATCTTAAACGACTTTTTTTTTCGATACCCAAATAACGTGAACTGGGAACCCAAAGTTGAAGCTTCAAACGGCAATTTAAGGCATTTCTCTTGCAGCTAGGCTACCGGAAGTGGGGTTTATCAGATTCTCCAACTCATTGTGCATCGAATAGGCTAATAAAATCACTACCAAAAATGACAAATCTTAAACGACTTTTTTTTTCGATACCCAAATAACGTGAACTGGGAACCCAAAGTTGAAGCTTCAAACGGCAATTTAAGGCATTTCTCTTGCAGCTAGACTACCGGAAGTGGGGTTTATCAGATTCTCCAACTCATTGTGCATCGAATAGGCTAATAAAATCACTACCAAAAATGACAAATCTTAATCGACTTTTTTTTACGACACCCAAATAACGTGAACTGGGAACCCAAAATTGAAGCTTCAAACGGCAATTTAAGGCATTTCTCTTGCAGCTAGACTACCGGAAGTGGGGTTTATCAGATTCTCCAACTCATTGTGCATCGAATAGGCTAATAAAATCACTACCAAAAATGACAAATCTTAAACGACTTTTTTTTACGATACCCAAATAACGTGAACTGGGAACCCAAAGTTGAAGCTTCAAACGGCAATTTAAGGCATTTCTCTTGCAGCTAGACTACCGGAAGTGGGGTTTATCAGATTCTCCAACTCATTGTGCATCGAATAGGCTAATAAAATCACTACCAAAAATGACAAATCTTAAACGACTTTTTTTTTCGATACCCAAATAACGTGAACTGGGAACCCAAAGTTGAAGCTTCAAACGGCAATTTAAGGCATTTCTCTTGCAGCTAGACTACCGGAAGTGGGGTTTATCAGATTCTCCAACTCATTGTGCATCGAATAGGCTAATAAAATCACTACCAAAAATGACAAATCTTAATCGACTTTTTTTTACGATACCCAAATAACGTGAACTGGGAACCCAAAGTTGAAGCTTCAAACGGCAATTTAAGGCATTTCACTTGATGCTAGACTACCGGAAGTGGGGTTTATCAGATTCTCAAACTCATTGTGCATCGAATAGGCTAATAAAATCACTACCAAAAATGACAAATCTTAATCGACTTTTTTTTACGATACCCAAATAACGTGAACTGGGAACCCAAAGTTGAAGCTTCAAACGGCAATTTAAGGCATTTCCCTTGCAGCTAGGCTACCGGAAGTGGGGTTTATCAGATTCTCCAACTCATTGTGCATCTAATAGGCGAATAAAATCACTACCAAAAATGACAAATCTTAAACGACTTTTTTTTTCGATACCCAAATAACGTGAACTGGGAACCCAAAGTTGAAGCTTCAAACGGCAATTTAAGGCATTTCCCTTGCAGCTAGACTACCGGAAGTGGGGTTTATCAGATTCTCCAACTCATTGTGCATCGAATAGGCTAATAAAATCACTACCAAAAATGACAAATCTTAAACGACTTTTTTTTTCGATACCCAAATAACGTGAACTGGGAACCCAAAGTTGAAGCTTCAAACGGCAATTTAAGGCATTTCTCTTGCAGCTAGACTACCGGAAGTGGGGTTTATCAGATTCTCCAACTCATTGTGCATCGAATAGGCTAATAAAATCACTACCAAAAATGACAAATCTTAATCGACTTTTTTTACGATACCCAAATAACGTGAACTGGGAACCCAAAGTTGAAGCTTCAAACGGCAATTTAAGGCATTTCTCTTGCAGCTAGACTACCGGAAGTGGGGTTTATCAGATTCTCCAACTCATTGTGCATCTAATAGGCGAATAAAATCACTACCAAAAATGACAAATCTTAAACGACTTTTTTTTTCGATACCCAAATAACGTGAACTGGGAACCCAAAGTTGAAGCTTCAAACGGCAATTTAAGGCATTTCTCTTGCAGCTAGGCTACCGGAAGTGGGGTTTATCAGATTCTCCAACTCATTGTGCATCGAATAGGCTAATAAAATCACTACCAAAAATGACAAATCTTAAACGACTTTTTTTTTCGATACCCAAATAACGTGAACTGGGAACCCAAAGTTGAAGCTTCAAACGGCAATTAAAGGCATTTCCATTGCAGCTAGGCTACCGGAAGTGGGGTTTATCAGATTCTCCAACTCATTGTGCATCTAATAGGCGAATAAAATCACTACCAAAAATGACAAATCTTAAACGACTTTTTTTTTCGATACCCAAATAACGTGAACTGGGAACCCAAAGTTGAAGCTTCAAACGGCAATTTAAGGCATTTCTCTTGCAGCTAGACTACCGGAAGTGGGGTTTATCAGATTCTCCAACTCATTGTGCATCGAATAGGCTAATAAAATCACTACCAAAAATGACAAATCTTAAACGACTTTTTTTTTCGATACCCAAATAACGTGAACTGGGAACCCAAAGTTGAAGCTTCAAACGGCAATTTAAGGCATTTCTCTTGAAGCTAGACTACCGGAAGTGGGGTTTATCAGATTCTCCAACTCATTGTGCATCGAATAGGCTAATAAAATCACTACCAAAAATGACAAATCTTAAACGACTTTTTTTTTCGATACCCAAATAACGTGAACTGGGAACCCAAAGTTGAAGCTTCAAACGGCAATTTAAGGCATTTCTCTTGCAGCTAGACTACCGGAAGTGGGGTTAATCAGATTCTCCAACTCATTGTGCATCGAATAGGCTAATAAAATCACTACCAAAAATGACAAATCTTAATCGACTTTTTTTTACGATACCCAAATAACGTGAACTGGGAACCCAAAGTTGAAGCTTCAAACGGCAATTTAAGGCATTTCCCTTGCAGCTAGGCTACCGGAAGTGGGGTTTATCAGATTCTCCAACTCATTGTGCATCTAATAGGCGAATAAAATCACTACCAAAAATGACAAATCTTAAACGACTTTTTTTTTCGATACCCAAATAACGTGAACTGGGAACCCAAAGTTGAAGCTTCAAACGGCAATTTAAGGCATTTCTCTTGAAGCTAGACTACCGGAAGTGGGGTTTATCAGATTCTCCAACTCATTGTGCATCGAATAGGCTAATAAAATCACTACCAAAAATGACAAATCTTAAACGACTTTTTTTTTCGATACCCAAATAACATGAACTGGGAACCCAAAGTTGAAGCTTCAAACGGCAATTTAAGGCATTTCTCTTGCAGCTAGACTACCGGAAGTGGGGTTTATCAGATTCTCCAACTCATTGTGCATCGAATAGGCTAATAAAATCACTACCAAAAATGACAAATCTTAAACGACTTTTTTTTTCGATACCCAAATAACGTGAACTGGGAACCCAAAGTTGAAGCTTCAAACGGCAATTTAAGGCATTTCTCTTGCAGCTAGACTACCGGAAGTGGGGTTTATCAGATTCTCCAACTCATTGTGCATCGAATAGGCTAATAAAATCACTACCAAAAATGACAAATCTTAATCGACTTTTTTTTACGATACCCAAATAACGTGAACTGGGAACCCAAAGTTGAAGCTTCAAACGGCAATTTAAGGCATTTCCCTTGCAGCTAGGCTACCGGAAGTGGGGTTTATCAGATTCTCCAACTCATTGTGCATCTAATAGGCGAATAAAATCACTACCAAAAATGACAAATCTTAAACGACTTTTTTTTTCGATACCCAAATAACGTGAACTGGGAACCCAAAGTTGAAGCTTCAAACGGCAATTTAAGGCATTTCCCTTGCAGCTAGGCTACCGGAAGTGGGGTTTATCAGATTCTCCAACTCATTGTGCATCTAATAGGCGAATAAAATCACTACCAAAAATGACAAATCTTAAACGACTTTTTTTTTCGATACCCAAATAACGTGAACTGGGAACCCAAAGTTGAAGCTTCAAACGGCAATTTAAGGCATTTCCCTTGCATCTAGAGTATCGGAAGTGGGATTTATCAGATTCTCCAACTCATTGTGCATCGAATAGGCTAATAAAATCACTACCAAAAATGACAAATCTTAAACGACTTTTTTTTTCGATACCCAAATAACGTGAACTGGGAACCCAAAGTTGAAGCTTCAAACGGCAATTGAAGGCATTTCTCTTGCAGCTAGACTACCGGAAGTGGGGTTTATCAGATTCTCCAACTCATTGTGCATCGAATAGGCTAATAAAATCACTACCAAAAATGACAAATCTTAAACGACTTTTTTTTTCGATACCCAAATAACGTGAACTGGGAACCCAAAGTTGAAGCTTCAAACGGCAATTTAAGGCATTTCTCTTGCAGCTAGACTACCGGAAGTGGGGTTTATCAGATTCTCCAACTCATTGTGCATCGAATAGGCTAATAAAATCACTACCAAAAATGACAAATCTTAAACGACTTTTTTTTTCGATACCCAAATAACGTGAACTGGGAACCCAAAGTTGAAGCTTCAAACGGCAATTTAAGGCATTTCACTTGCAGCTAGACTACCGGAAGTGGGGTTTATCAGATTCTCCAACTCATTGTGCATCGAATAGGCTAATAAAATCACTACCAAAAATGACAAATCTTAAACGACTTTTTTTTTCGATACCCAAATAACGTGAACTGGGAACCCAAAGTTGAAGCTTCAAACGGCAATTTAAGGCATTTCTCTTGCAGCTAGACTACCGGAAGTGGGGTTTATCAGATTCTCCAACTCATTGTGCATCGAATAGGCTAATAAAATCACTACCAAAAATGACAAATCTTAATCGACTTTTTTTTACGATACCCAAATAACGTGAACTGGGAACCCAAAGTTGAAGCTTCAAACGGCAATTTAAGGCATTTCTCTTGCAGCTAGACTACCGGAAGTGGGGTTTATCAGATTCTCCAACTCATTATGCATCGAATAGGCTAATAAAATCACTACCAAAAATGACAAATCTTAATCGACTTTTTTTTACGATACCCAAATAACGTGAACTGGGAACCCAAAGTTGAAGCTTCAAACGGCAATTTAAGACATTTCCCTTGCAGCTAGGCTACCGGAAGTGGGGTTTATCAGATTCTCCAACTCATTGTGCATCTAATAGGCGAATAAAATCACTACCAAAAATGACAAATCTTAAACGACTTTTTTTTTCGATACCCAAATAACGTGAACTGGGAACCCAAAGTTGAAGCTTCAAAAGGCAATTTAAGGCATTTCCCTTGCAGCTAGGCTACCGGAAGTGGGGTTTATCAGATTCTCCAAATCATTGTGCATCTAATAGGCGAATAAAATCACTACCAAAAATGACAAATCTTAAACGACTTTTTTTTTCGATACCCAAATAACGTGAACTGGGAACCCAAAGTTGAAGCTTCAACCGGCAATTTAAGGCATTTCTCTTGCAGCTAGACTACTGGAAGTGGGGTTTATCAGATTCTCCAACTCATTGTGCATCGAATAAGCTAATAAAATCACTACCAAAAATGACAAATCTTAAACGACTTTCTTTTTCGATACCCAAATAACGTGAACTGGGAACCCAAAGTTGAAGCTTCAAACGGCAATTTAAGGCATTTCTCTTGCAGCTAGACTACCGGAAGTGGGGTTTATCAGATTCTCCAACTCATTATGCATCGAATAGGCTAATAAAATCACTACCAAAAATGACAAATCTTAATCGACTTTTTTTTACGATACCCAAATAACGTAAACTGGGAACCCAAAGTTGAAGCTTCAAACGGCAATTTAAGACATTTCCCTTGCAGCTAGGCTACCGGAAGTGGGTTTATCAGATTCTCCAACTCATTGTGCATCTAATAGGCGAATAAAATCACTACCAAAAATGACAAATCTTAAACGACTTTTTTTTTCGTTACCCAAATAACGTGAACTGGGAACCCAAAGTTGAAGCTTCAAAAGGCAATTTAAGGCATTTCCCTTGCAGCTAGGCTACCGGAAGTGGGGTTTATCAGATTCTCCAAATCATTGTGCATCTAATAGGCGAATAAAATCACTACCAAAAATGACAAATCTTAAACGACTTTTTTTTTCGATACCCAAATAACGTGAACTGGGAACCCAAAGTTGAAGCTTCAACCGGCAATTTAAGGCATTTCTCTTGCAGCTAGACTACTGGAAGTGGGGTTTATCAGATTCTCCAACTCATTGTGCATCGAATAGGCTAATAAAATCACTACCAAAAATGACAAATCTTAAACGACTTTTTTTTTCGATACCCAAATAACGTGAACTGGGAACCCAAAGTTGAAGCTTCAAACGGCAATTTAAGGCGTTTCTCTTGCAGCTAGACTACCGGAAGTGGGGTTTATCAGATTCTCCAACTCATTGTGCATCGAATAGGCTAATAAAATCACTACCAAAAATGACAAATCTTAAACGACTTTTTTTTTCGATACCCAAATAACGTGAACTGGGAACCCAAAGTTGAAGCTTCAAACGGCAATTTAAGGCATTTCTCTTGCAGCTAGACTACCGGAAGTGGGGTTTATCAGATTCTCCAACTCATTGTGCATCGAATAGGCTAATAAAATCACTACCAAAAATGACAAATCTTAAACGACTTTTTTTTTCGATACCCAAATAACGTGAACTGGGAACCCAAAGTTGAAGCTTCAAACGGCAATTTAAGGCATTTCTCTTGCAGCTAGACTACCGGAAGTGGGGTTTATCAGATTCTCCAACTCATTGTGCATCGAATAGGCTAATAAAATCACTACCAAAAATGACAAATCTTAAACGACTTTTTTTTTCGATACCCAAATAACGTGAACTGGGAACCCAAAGTTGAAGCTTCAAACGGCAATTTAAGGCATTTCTCTTGCAGCTAGACTACCGGAAGTGGGGTTTATCAGATTCTCCAACTCATTGTGCATCGAATAGGCTAATAAAATCACTACCAAAAATGACAAATCTTAAACGACTTTTTTTTTCGATACCCAAATAACGTGAACTGGGATCCCAAAGTTGAAGCTTCAAACGGCAATTTAAGGCATTTCTCTTGCAGCTAGACTACCGGAAGTGGGGTTTATCAGATTCACCAACTCATTGTGCATCGAATAGGCTAATAAAATCACTACCAAAAATGACAAATCTTAAACGACTTTTTTTTTCGATACCCAAATAACGTGAACTGGGAACCCAAAGTTGAAGCTTCAAACGGCAATTTAAGGCATTTCTCTTGCAGCTAGACTACCGGAAGTGGGGTTTATCAGATTCTCCAACTCATTGTGCATCGAATAGGCTAATAAAATCACTACCAAAAATGACAAATCTTAAACGACTTTTTTTTTCGATACCCAAATAACGTGAACTGGGATCCCAAAGTTGAAGCTTCAAACGGCAATTTAAGGCATTTCTCTTGCAGCTAGACTACCGGAAGTGGGGTTTATCAGATTCACCAACTCATTGTGCATCGAATAGGCTAATAAAATCACTACCAAAAATGACAAATCTTAAACGACTTTTTTTTTCGATACCCAAATAACGTGAACTGGGAACCCAAAGTTGAAGCTTCAAACGGCAATTTAAGGCATTTCTCTTGCAGCTAGACTACCGGAAGTGGGGTTTATCAGATTCTCCAACTCATTGTGCATCGAATAGGCTAATAAAATCACTACCAAAAATGACAAATCTTAAACGACTTTTTTTTTCGATACCCAAATAACGTGAACTGGGAACCCAAAGTTGAAGCTTCAAACGGCAATTTAAGGCATTTCTCTTGCAGCTAGACTACCGGAAGTGGGGTTTATCAGATTCTCCAACTCATTGTGCATCGAATAGGCTAATAAAATCACTACCAAAAATGACAAATCTTAAACGACTTTTTTTTTCGATACCCAAATAACGTGAACTGGGAACCCAAAGTTGAAGCTTCAAACGGCAATTTAAGGCATTTCTCTTGCAGCTAGACTACCGGAAGTGGGGTTTATCAGATTCTCCAACTCATTGTGCATCGAATAGGCTAATAAAATCACTACCAAAAATGACAAATCTTAAACGACTTTTTTTTTCGATACCCAAATAACGTGAACTGGGAACCCAAAGTTGAAGCTTCAAACGGCAATTTAAGGCATTTCTCTTGCAGCTAGACTACCGGAAGTGGGGTTTATCAGATTCTCCAACTCATTGTGCATCGAATAGGCTAATAAAATCACTACCAAAAATGACAAATCTTAAAAGACTTTTTTTTTCGATACCCAAATAACGTGAACTGGGAACCCAAAGTTGAAGCTTCAAACGGCAATTTAAGGCATTTCTCTTGCAGCTAGGCTACCGGAAGTGGGGTTTATCAGATTCTCCAACTCATTGTGCATCGAATAGGCTAATAAAATCACTACCAAAAATGACAAATCTTAAACGACTTTTTTTTTCGATACCCAAATAACGTGAACTGGGAACCCAAAGTTGAAGCTTCAAACGGCAATATAAGGCATTTCCCTTGCAGCTAGGCTACCGGAAGTGGGGTTTATCAGATTCTCCAACTCATTGTGCATCTAATAGGCGAATAAAATCACTACCAAAAATGACAAATCTTAATCGACTTTTTTTTACGATACCCAAATTACTTGAACTGGGAACCCAAAGTTGAAGCTTCAAACGGCAATTTAAGGCATTTCTCTTGCAGCTAGACTACCGGAAGTGGGGTTTATCAGATTCTCCAACTCATTGTGCATCGAATAGGCTAATAAAATCACTACCAAAAATGACAAATCTTAAACGACTTTTTTTTTCGATACCCAAATAACGTGAACTGGGAACCCAAAGTTGAAGCTTCAAACGGCAATTTAAGGCATTTCTCTTGCAGCTAGACTACCGGAAGTGGGGTTTATCAGATTCTCCAACTCATTGTGCATCGAATAGGCTAATAAAATCACTACCAAAAATGACAAATCTTAAACGACTTTTTTTTTCGATACCCAAATAACGTGAACTGGGAACCCAAAGTTGAAGCTTCAAACGGCAATTTAAGGCATTTCTCTTGCAGCTAGACTACCGGAAGTGGGGTTTATCAGATTCTCCAACTCATTGTGCATCGAATAGGCTAATAAAATCACTACCAAAAATGACAAATCTTAAACGACTTTTTTTTTCGATACCCAAATAACGTGAACTGGGAACCCAAAGTTGAAGC
>CAWVQA010001326.1:0-29970 GCA_963932145.1 Acanthosepion lycidas
TTAAAATCAATAAGTTTTGATTGATTTCATATCGATTTTCAATAATTTCATTGTTTTTCTAATGTTTTCGAACAGTTGTTGATATTTACAAACTAGCGTTAAAAAGTAGTCAAAACAGCTAGATTTTGCATGTAAATCGCTATGTAATTAAAAGTTATGTGAAACATAAAATCTTAAATAAAACTTTGTCAAAACTTCTGAAACTAGTTAAAATCAATAAGTTTTGATTGATTTCATATCGATTTTCAATAATTTCATTGTTTTTCTAATGTTTTCGAACAGTTGTTGATATTTACAAACTAGCGTTAAAAAGTAGTCGAAACAGCTAGATTTTGCATGTATATCGCTATGTAATTAAAAGTTGTGTGAAACATAAAATCTTAAATAAAACTTTGTCAAAACTTCTGAAACTAGTTAAAATCAATAAGTTTTGATTGATTTCATATCGATTTTCAATAATTTCATTGTTTTTCTAATGTTTTCAAACAGTTATTGATATTTACAAACTAGCGTTGAAAAAGTAGTGAAAAAAGCTAGATTTTGCATGTAAATCGCTATGTAATTAAAAGTTGTGTAAAACATAAAATCTTAAATAAAACTTTGTCAAAACATCTGAAACTAGTTAAAATCAATAAGTTTTGATTGATTTCATATCGATTTTCAATAATTTCATTGTTTTTCTAATGTTTTCAAACAGTTATTGATATTTACAAACTAGCGTTGAAAAAGTAGTGAAAAAAGCTAGATTTTGCATGTAAATCGCTATGTAATTAAAAGTTGTGTAAAACATAAAATCTTCAATATAATTTTGTAAAAACTTCTGAAACTAGTTAAAATCAATACGTTTTGATTGATTTCATATCGATTTTCAATAATTTCATTGTTTTTCTAATGTTTTCAAACAGTTATTGATATTTACAAACTAGCGTTGAAAAAGTAGTGAAAAAAGCTAGATTTTGCATGTAAATCTCTATGTATTTTAAAGTTGTGTAAAACATAAAATATTTAATGTAACTTTGTCAAAACTTCTGAAACTAGTTAAAATCAATAAGTTTTGATTGATTTCATATCGATTTTCAATAATTTCATTGTTTTTTCTAATGTTTTCAAACAGTTATTGATATTTACAAACTAGCGTTGAAAAAGTAGTGAAAAAAGCTAGATTTTGCATGTAAATCGCTATGTAATTAAAAGTTGTGTAAAACATAAAATCTTAAATATAACTTTGTCAAAACTTCTGAAACTAGTTAAAATCAATAAGTTTTGATTGATTTCATATCGATTTTCAATAATTTCATTGTTTTTCTAATGTTTTCGAACAGATGTTCATATTTACAAACTAGCGTTAAAAAGTAGTCAAAACAGCTAGATTTTGCATGTAAATCGCTATGTAATTAAAAGTTGTGTGAAACATAAAATCTTAAATAAAACTTTGTCAAAACTTCTGAAACTAGTTAAAATCAATAAGTTTTGATTGATTTCATATCGATTTTCAATAATTTCATTGTTTTTCTAATGTTTTCAAACAGTTATTGATATTTACAAACTAGCGTTGAAAAAGTAGTGAAAAAAGTTAGATTTTGCATGTAAATCGCTATGTAATTAAAAGTTGTGTAAAACATAAAATCTTAAATATAACATTGTCAAAACTTCTGAAACTAGTTAAAATCAATAAGTTTTGATTGATTTCATATCGATTTTCAATAATTTCATTGTTTTTCTAATGTTTTCAAACAGTTATTGATATTTACAAACTAGCGTTGAAAAAGTAGTGAAAAAAGCTAGATTTTGCATGTAAATCGCTATGTAATTAAAAGTTGTGTGAAACATAAAATCTTAAATAAAACTTTGTCAAAACTTCTGAAACTAGTTAAAATCAATAAGTTTTGATTGATTTCATATCGATTTTCAATAATTTCATTGTTTTTCTAATGTTTTCAAACAGTTATTGATATTTACAAACTAGCGTTGAAAAAGTAGTGAAAAAAGCTAGATTTTGCATGTAAATCGCTATGTAATTAAAAGTTGTGTAAAACATAAAATCTTAAATATAACTTTGTCAAAACTTCTGAAACTAGTTAAAATCAATAAGTTTTGATTGATTTCATATCGATTTTCTATAATTTCATTGTTTTTCTCATGTTTTCTAACAGTTATTGATATTTACAAACTAGCGTTGAAAAAGTAGTGAAAAAAGCTACATTTTGCATGTAAATCTCTATGTATTTAAAAGTTGTGTAAAACATAAAATATTTAATGTAACTTTGTCAAAACTTCTGAAACTAGTTAAAATCAATAAGTTTTGATTGATTTCATATCGATTTTCAATAATTTCATTGTTTTTCTAATGTTTTCGAACAGTTGTTGATATTTACAAACTAGCGTTAAAAAGTAGTCAAAACAGCAAGATTTTGCATGTAAATCGCTATGTAATTAAAAGTTGTGTAAAACATAAAATCTTAAATATAACTTTGTCAAAACTTCTGAAACTAGTTAAAATCAATAAGTTTTGATTGATTTCATATCGATTTTCAATAATTTCATTGTTTTTCTAATGTTTTCGAACAGTTGTTGATATTTACAAACTAGCGTTGAAAAAGTAGTGAAAAAGCTAGATTTTGCATGTATATCGCTATGTAATTAAAAGTTGTGTGAAACATAAAATCTTAAATAAAACTTTGTCAAAACTTCTGAAACTAGTTAAAATCAATAAGTTTTGATTGATTTCATATCGATTTTCAATAATTTCATTGTTTTTCTAATGTTTTCAAACAGTTATTGATATTTACAAACTAGCGTTGAAAAAGTAGTGAAAAAAGCTAGATTTTGCATGTAAATCGCTATGTAATTAAAAGTTGTGTAAAACATAAAATCTTAAATAAAACTTTGTCAAAACATCTGAAACTAGTTAAAATCAATAAGTTTTGATTGATTTCATATCAATTTTCAATAATTTCATTGTTTTTCTAATGTTTTCAAACAGTTATTGATATTTACAAACTAGCGTTGAAAAAGTAGTGAAAAAAGCTAGATTTTGCATGTAAATCTCTATGTATTTAAAAGTTGAGTAAAACATAAAATATTTAATGTAACTTTGTCAAAACTTCTGAAACTAGTTAAAATCAATAAGTTTTGATTGATTTCATATCGATTTTCAATAATTTTATTGTTTTTCTAATGTTTTCGAACAGTTGTTGATATTTACAAACTGGCGTTAAAAAGTAGTCAAAACAGCATGATTTTGCATGTAAATCCCTATGTAATTAAAAGTTGTGTAAAACATAAAATCTTAAATATAACTTTGTCAAAACTTCTGAAACTAGTTAAAATCAATAAGTTTTGATTGATTTCATATCGATTTTCAATAATTTCATTGTTTTTCTAATGTTTTCGAACAGTTGTTGATATTTACAAACTAGCGTTAAAAAGTAGTCAAAACAGCTAGATTTTGCATGTAAATCGCTATGTAATTAAAAGTTATGTGAAACATAAAATCTTAAATAAAACTTTGTCAAAACTTCTGAAACTAGTTAAAATCAATAAGTTTTGATTGATTTCATATCGATTTTCAATAATTTCATTGTTTTTCTAATGTTTTCGAACAGTTGTTGATATTTACAAACTAGCGTTAAAAAGTAGTCGAAACAGCTAGATTTTGCATGTATATCGCTATGTAATTAAAAGTTGTGTGAAACATAAAATCTTAAATAAAACTTTGTCAAAACTTCTGAAACTAGTTAAAATCAATAAGTTTTGATTGATTTCATATCGATTTTCAATAATTTCATTGTTTTTCTAATGTTTTCAAACAGTTATTGATATTTACAAACTAGCGTTGAAAAAGTAGTGAAAAAAGCTAGATTTTGCATGTAAATCGCTATGTAATTAAAAGTTGTGTAAAACATAAAATCTTAAATAAAACTTTGTCAAAACATCTGAAACTAGTTAAAATCAATAAGTTTTGATTGATTTCATATCGATTTTCAATAATTTCATTGTTTTTCTAATGTTTTCAAACAGTTATTGATATTTACAAACTAGCGTTGAAAAAGTAGTGAAAAAAGCTAGATTTTGCATGTAAATCGCTATGTAATTAAAAGTTGTGTAAAACATAAAATCTTCAATATAATTTTGTAAAAACTTCTGAAACTAGTTAAAATCAATACGTTTTGATTGATTTCATATCGATTTTCAATAATTTCATTGTTTTTCTAATGTTTTCAAACAGTTATTGATATTTACAAACTAGCGTTGAAAAAGTAGTGAAAAAAGCTAGATTTTGCATGTAAATCTCTATGTATTTTAAAGTTGTGTAAAACATAAAATATTTAATGTAACTTTGTCAAAACTTCTGAAACTAGTTAAAATCAATAAGTTTTGATTGATTTCATATCGATTTTCAATAATTTCATTGTTTTTCTAATGTTTTCAAACAGTTATTGATATTTACAAACTAGCGTTGAAAAAGTAGTGAAAAAAGCTAGATTTTGCATGTAAATCGCTATGTAATTAAAAGTTGTGTAAAACATAAAATCTTAAATATAACTTTGTCAAAACTTCTGAAACTAGTTAAAATCAATAAGTTTTGATTGATTTCATATCGATTTTCAATAATTTCATTGTTTTTCTAATGTTTTCGAACAGATGTTCATATTTACAAACTAGCGTTAAAAAGTAGTCAAAACAGCTAGATTTTGCATGTAAATCGCTATGTAATTAAAAGTTGTGTGAAACATAAAATCTTAAATAAAACTTTGTCAAAACTTCTGAAACTAGTTAAAATCAATAAGTTTTGATTGATTTCATATCGATTTTCAATAATTTCATTGTTTTTCTAATGTTTTCAAACAGTTATTGATATTTACAAACTAGCGTTGAAAAAGTAGTGAAAAAAGTTAGATTTTGCATGTAAATCGCTATGTAATTAAAAGTTGTGTAAAACATAAAATCTTAAATATAACATTGTCAAAACTTCTGAAACTAGTTAAAATCAATAAGTTTTGATTGATTTCATATCGATTTTCAATAATTTCATTGTTTTTCTAATGTTTTCAAACAGTTATTGATATTTACAAACTAGCGTTGAAAAAGTAGTGAAAAAAGCTAGATTTTGCATGTAAATCGCTATGTAATTAAAAGTTGTGTGAAACATAAAATCTTAAATAAAACTTTGTCAAAACTTCTGAAACTAGTTAAAATCAATAAGTTTTGATTGATTTCATATCGATTTTCAATAATTTCATTGTTTTTCTAATGTTTTCAAACAGTTATTGATATTTACAAACTAGCGTTGAAAAAGTAGTGAAAAAAGCTAGATTTTGCATGTAAATCGCTATGTAATTAAAAGTTGTGTAAAACATAAAATCTTAAATATAACTTTGTCAAAACTTCTGAAACTAGTTAAAATCAATAAGTTTTGATTGATTTCATATCGATTTTCTATAATTTCATTGTTTTTCTCATGTTTTCTAACAGTTATTGATATTTACAAACTAGCGTTGAAAAAGTAGTGAAAAAAGCTACATTTTGCATGTAAATCTCTATGTATTTAAAAGTTGTGTAAAACATAAAATATTTAATGTAACTTTGTCAAAACTTCTGAAACTAGTTAAAATCAATAAGTTTTGATTGATTTCATATCGATTTTCAATAATTTCATTGTTTTTCTAATGTTTTCGAACAGTTGTTGATATTTACAAACTAGCGTTAAAAAGTAGTCAAAACAGCAAGATTTTGCATGTAAATCGCTATGTAATTAAAAGTTGTGTAAAACATAAAATCTTAAATATAACTTTGTCAAAACTTCTGAAACTAGTTAAAATCAATAAGTTTTGATTGATTTCATATCGATTTTCAATAATTTCATTGTTTTTCTAATGTTTTCGAACAGTTGTTGATATTTACAAACTAGCGTTGAAAAAGTAGTGAAAAAGCTAGATTTTGCATGTATATCGCTATGTAATTAAAAGTTGTGTGAAACATAAAATCTTAAATAAAACTTTGTCAAAACTTCTGAAACTAGTTAAAATCAATAAGTTTTGATTGATTTCATATCGATTTTCAATAATTTCATTGTTTTTCTAATGTTTTCAAACAGTTATTGATATTTACAAACTAGCGTTGAAAAAGTAGTGAAAAAAGCTAGATTTTGCATGTAAATCGCTATGTAATTAAAAGTTGTGTAAAACATAAAATCTTAAATAAAACTTTGTCAAAACATCTGAAACTAGTTAAAATCAATAAGTTTTGATTGATTTCATATCAATTTTCAATAATTTCATTGTTTTTCTAATGTTTTCAAACAGTTATTGATATTTACAAACTAGCGTTGAAAAAGTAGTGAAAAAAGCTAGATTTTGCATGTAAATCGCTATGTAATTAAAAGTTGTGTAAAACATAAAATCTTCAATATAATTTTGTAAAAACTTCTGAAACTAGTTAAAATCAATACGTTTTGATTGATTTCATATCGATTTTCAATAATTTCATTGTTTTTCTAATGTTTTCAAACAGTTATTGATATTTACAAACTAGCGTTGAAAAAGTAGTGAAAAAAGCTAGATTTTGCATGTAAATCTCTATGTATTTTAAAGTTGTGTAAAACATAAAATATTTAATGTAACTTTGTCAAAACTTCTGAAACTAGTTAAAATCAATAAGTTTTGATTGATTTCATATCGATTTTCAATAATTTCATTGTTTTTCTAATGTTTTCAAACAGTTATTGATATTTACAAACTAGCGTTGAAAAAGTAGTGAAAAAAGCTAGATTTTGCATGTAAATCGCTATGTAATTAAAAGTTGTGTAAAACATAAAATCTTAAATATAACATTGTCAAAACTTCTGAAACTAGTTAAAATCAATAAGTTTTGATTGATTTCATATCGATTTTCAATAATTTCATTGTTTTTCTAATGTTTTCAAACAGTTATTGATATTTACAAACTAGCGTTGAAAAAGTAGTGAAAAAAGCTAGATTTTGCATGTAAATCGCTATGTAATTAAAAGTTGTGTGAAACATAAAATCTTAAATAAAACTTTGTCAAAACTTCTGAAACTAGTTAAAATCAATAAGTTTTGATTGATTTCATATCGATTTTCAATAATTTCATTGTTTTTCTAATGTTTTCAAACAGTTATTGATATTTACAAACTAGCGTTGAAAAAGTAGTGAAAAAAGCTAGATTTTGCATGTAAATCGCTATGTAATTAAAAGTTGTGTAAAACATAAAATCTTAAATATAACTTTGTCAAAACTTCTGAAACTAGTTAAAATCAATAAGTTTTGATTGATTTCATATCGATTTTCAATAATTTCATTGTTTTTCTAATGTTTTCAAACAGTTATTGATATTTACAAACTAGCGTTGAAAAAGTAGTGAAAAAAGCTAGATTTTGCATGTAAATCGCTATGTAATTAAAAGTTGTGTAAAACATAAAATCTTAAATATAACTTTGTCAAAACTTCTGAAACTAGTTAAAATCAATAAGTTTTGATTGATTTCATATCGATTTTCAATAATTTCATTGTTTTTCTAATGTTTTCAAACAGTTATTGATATTTACAAACTAGCGTTGAAAAAGTAGTCAAAACAGCTAGATTTTGCATGTAAATCGCTATGTAATTAAAAGTTGTGTAAAACATAAAATCTTAAATATAACTTTGTCAAAACTTCTGAAACTAGTTAAAATCAATAAGTTTTGATTGATTTCATATCGATTTTCAATAATTTCATTGTTTTTCTAATGTTTTCAAACAGTTATTCATATTTACAAACTAGCGTTGAAAAAGTAGTGAAAAAAGCTAGATTTTGCATGTAAATCGCTATGTAATTAAAAGTTGTGTAAAACATAAAATCTTAAATATAACTTTGTCAAAACTTCTGAAACTAGTTAAAATCAATAAGTTTTGATTGATTTCATATCGATTTTCAATAATTTCATTGTTTTTCTAATGTTTTCGAACAGTTGTTGATATTTACAAACTAGCGTTAAAAAGCAGTCAAAACAGCAAGATTTTGCATGTAAATCGCTATGTAATTAAAAGTTGTGTAAAACATAAAATCTTAAATATAACTTTGTCAAAACTTCTGAAATAGTTAAAATCAATAAGTTTTGATTGATTTCATATCGATTTTCAATAATTTCATTGTTTTTCTAATGTTTTCGAACAGTTGTTGATATTTACAAACTAGCGTTAAAAAGTAGTCAAAACAGCTAGATTTTGCATGTAAATCGCTATGTAATTAAAAGTTGTGTGAAACATAAAATCTTAAATAAAACTTTGTCAAAACTTCTGAAACTAGTTAAAATCAATAAGTTTTGATTGATTTCATATCGATTTTCAATAATTTCATTGTTTTTCTAATGTTTTCGAACAGTTATTGATATTTACAAACTAGCGTTGAAAAAGTAGTGAAAAAAGCTAGATTTTGCATGTAAATCGCTATGTAATTAAAAGTTGTGTGAAACATAAAATCTTAAATATAACATTGTCAAAACATCTGAAACTAGTTAAAATCAATAAGTTTTGATTGATTTCATATCGATTTTCTATAATTTCATTGTTTTTCTAATGTTTTCAAACAGTTATTTATATTTACAAACTAGCGTTGAAAAAGTAGTGAAAAAAGCTAGATTTTGCATGTAAATCTCTATGTATTTAAAAGTTGTGTAAAACATAAAATATTTAATGTAACTTTGTCAAAACTTCTGAAACTAGTTAAAATCAATAAGTTTTGATTGATTTCATATCGATTTTCAATAATTTCATTGTTTTTCTAATGTTTTCGAACAGTTGTTGATATTTACAAACTAGCGTTAAAAAGTAGTCAAACCAGCAAGATTTTTGCATGTAAATCGCTATGTAATTAAAAGTTGTGTAAAACATAAAATCTTAAATATAACTTTGTCAAAACTTCTGAAACTAGTTAAAATCAATAAGTTTTGATTGATTTCATATCGATTTTCAATAATTTCATTGTTTTTCTAATGTTTTCGAACAGTTGTGTATATTTACACACTAGCGTTAAAAAGTAGTCAAAACAGCTAGATTTTGCATGTAAATCGCTATGTAATTAAAAGTTGTGTGAAACATAAAATCTTAAATAAAACTTTGTCAAAACTTCTGAAACTAGTTAAAATCAATAAGTTTTGATTGATTTCATATCGATTTTCAATAATTTCATTGTTTTTCTAATGTTTTCAAACAGTTATTGATATTTACAAACTAGCGTTGAAAAAGTAGTGAAAAAAGCTAGATTTTGCATGTAAATCGCTATGTAATTAAAAGTTGTGTAAAACATAAAATCTGAAATATAACTTTGTCAAAACTTCTGAAACTAGTTAAAATCAATAAGTTTTGATTGATTTCATATCGATTTTCAATAATTTCATTGTTTTTCTAATGTTTTCGAACAGTGGTGGATATTTACAAACTAGCGTTAAAAAGTAGTCAAAACAGCTAGATTTTGCATGTAAATCGCTATGTAATTAAAAGTTGTGTGAAACATAAAATCTTAAATAAAACTTTGTCAAAACTTCTGAAACTAGTTAAAATCAATAAGTTTTGATTGATTTCATATCGATTTTCAATAATTTCATTGTTTTCTAATGTTTTCAAACAGTTATTGATATTTACAAACTAGCGTTGAAAAAGTAGTGAAAAAAGCTAGATTTTGCATGTAAATCGCTATGTAATTAAAAGTTGTGTAAAACATAAAATCTTAAATATAACTTTGTCAAAACTTCTGAAACTAGTTAAAATCAATAAGTTTTGATTGATTTCATATCGATTTTCAATAATTTCATTGTTTTTCTAATGTTTTCGAACAGTTGTTGATATTTACAAACTAGCGTTAAAAAGTAGTCAAAACAGCTAGATTTTGCATGTAAATCGCTATGTAATTAAAAGTTGTGTGAAACATAAAATCTTAAATAAAACTTTGTCAAAACTTCTGAAACTAGTTAAAATCAATAAGTTTTGATTGATTTCATATCGATTTTCAATAATTTCATTGTTTTTCTAATGTTTTCAAACAGTTATTGATATTTACAAACGCGTTGAAAAAGTAGTGAAAAAAGCTAGATTTTGCATGTAAATCGCTATGTAATTAAAAGTTGTGTAAAACATAAAATCTTAAATATAACTTTGTCAAAACTTCTGAAACTAGTTAAAATCAATAAGTTTTGATTGATTTCATATCGATTTTCTATAATTTCATTGTTTTTCTAATGTTTTCAAACAGTTATTTATATTTACAAACTAGCGTTGAAAAAGTAGTGAAAAAAGCTAGATTTTGCATGTAAATCTCTATGTATTTTAAAGTTGTGTAAAACATAAAATATTTAATGTAACTTTGTCAAAACTTCTGAAACTAGTTAAAATCAATAAGTTTTGATTGATTTCATATCGATTTTCAATAATTTCATTGTTTTTCTAATGTTTTAAAACAGTTATTTATATTTACAAACTAGCGTTGAAAAAGTAGTGAAAAAAGCTAGATTTTGCATGTAAATCGCTATGTAATTAAAAGTTGTGTAAAACATAAAATCTTAAATATAACTTTGTCAAAACTTCTGAAACTAGTAAAATCAATAAGTTTTGATTGATTTCATATCGATTTTCAATAATTTCATTGTTTTTCTAATGTTTTCAAAGAGTTATTGATATTTACAAACTAGCGTTGAAAAAGTAGTGAAAAAAGCTAGATTTTGCATGTAAATCGCTATGTAATTAAAAGTTGTGTAAAACATAAAATCTTCAATATAATTTTGTAAAAACTTCTGAAACTAGTTAAAATCAATAAGTTTTGATTGATTTCATATCGATTTTCAATAATTTCATTGTTTTTCTAATGTTTTCAAACAGTTATTGATATTTACAAACTAGCGTTGAAAAAGTAGTGAAAAAAGCAAGATTTTGCATGTAAATCGCTATGTAATTAAAAGTTGTGTAAAACATAAAATCTTAAATATAACTTTGTCAAAACTTCTGAAACTGGTTAAAATCAATAAGTTTTGATTGATTTCATATCGATTTTCAATAATTTCATTGTTTTTCTAATGTTTTCGAACAGTTATTGATATTTACAAACTAGCGTTGAAAAAGTAGTGAAAAAAGCTAGATTTTGCATGTAAATCTCTATGTATTTAAAAGTTGTGTAAAACATAAAATATTTAATGTAACTTTGTCAAAACTTCTGAAACTAGTCAAAAACAATAAGTTTTGATTGATTTCATATCGATTTTCAATAATTTCATTGTTTTTCTAATGTTTTCAAACAGTTATTGATATTTACAAACTAGCGTTGAAAAAGTAGTGAAAAAAGCTAGATTTTGCATGTAAATCGCTATGTAATTAAAAGTTGTGTAAAACATAAAATCTTAAATATAACTTTGTCAAAACTTCTGAAACTAGTTAAAATCAATAAGTTTTGATTGATTTCATATCGATTTTCAATAATTTCATTGTTTTTCTAATGTTTTCAAACAGTTATTGATATTTACAAACTAGCGTTGAAAAAGTAGTGAAAAAAGCTAGATTTTGCATGTAAATCGCTATGTAATTAAAAGTTGTGTAAAACATAAAATCTTAAATATAACTTTGTCAAAACTTCTGAAACTAGTTAAAATCAATAAGTTTTGATTGATTTCATATCGATTTTCAATAATTTCATTGTTTTTCTAATGTTTTCGAACAGTTGTTGATATTTACAAACTAGCGTTAAAAAGTAGTCGAAACAGCTAGATTTTGCATGTATATCGCTATGTAATTAAAAGTTGTGTGAAACATAAAATCTTAAATAAAACTTTGTCAAAACTTCTGAAACTAGTTAAAATCAATAAGTTTTGATTGATTTCATATCGATTTTCAATAATTTCATTGTTTTTCTAATGTTTTCAAACAGTTATTGATATTTACAAACTAGCGTTGAAAAAGTAGTGAAAAAAGCTAGATTTTGCATGTAAATCGCTATGTAATTAAAAGTTGTGTAAAACATAAAATCTGAAATATAACTTTGTCAAAACTTCTGAAACTAGTTAAAATCAATAAGTTTTGATTGATTTCATATCGATTTTCAATAATTTCATTGTTTTTCTAATGTTTTCGAACAGTGGTGGATATTTACAAACTAGCGTTAAAAAGTAGTCAAAACAGCTAGATTTTGCATGTAAATCGCTATGTAATTAAAAGTTGTGTGAAACATAAAATCTTAAATAAAACTTTGTCAAAACTTCTGAAACTAGTTAAAATCAATAAGTTTTGATTGATTTCATATCGATTTTCAATAATTTCATTGTTTTCTAATGTTTTCAAACAGTTATTGATATTTACAAACTAGCGTTGAAAAAGTAGTGAAAAAAGCTAGATTTTGCATGTAAATCGCTATGTAATTAAAAGTTGTGTAAAACATAAAATCTTAAATATAACTTTGTCAAAACTTCTGAAACTAGTTAAAATCAATAAGTTTTGATTGATTTCATATCGATTTTCAATAATTTCATTGTTTTTCTAATGTTTTCGAACAGTTGTTGATATTTACAAACTAGCGTTAAAAAGTAGTCAAAACAGCTAGATTTTGCATGTAAATCGCTATGTAATTAAAAGTTGTGTGAAACATAAAATCTTAAATAAAACTTTGTCAAAACTTCTGAAACTAGTTAAAATCAATAAGTTTTGATTGATTTCATATCGATTTTCAATAATTTCATTGTTTTTCTAATGTTTTCAAACAGTTATTGATATTTACAAACGCGTTGAAAAAGTAGTGAAAAAAGCTAGATTTTGCATGTAAATCGCTATGTAATTAAAAGTTGTGTAAAACATAAAATCTTAAATATAACTTTGTCAAAACTTCTGAAACTAGTTAAAATCAATAAGTTTTGATTGATTTCATATCGATTTTCTATAATTTCATTGTTTTTCTAATGTTTTCAAACAGTTATTTATATTTACAAACTAGCGTTGATAAAGTAGTGAAAAAAGCTAGATTTTGCATGTAAATCTCTATGTATTTTAAAGTTGTGTAAAACATAAAATATTTAATGTAACTTTGTCAAAACTTCTGAAACTAGTTAAAATCAATAAGTTTTGATTGATTTCATATCGATTTTCAATAATTTCATTGTTTTTCTAATGTTTTAAAACAGTTATTGATATTTACAAACTAGCGTTGAAAAAGTAGTGAAAAAAGCTAGATGTTGCATGTAAATCGCTATGTAATTAAAAGTTGTGTAAAACATAAAATCTTAAATATAACTTTGTCAAAACTTCTGAAACTAGTAAAATCAATAAGTTTTGATTGATTTCATATCGATTTTCAATAATTTCATTGTTTTTCTAATGTTTTCAAAGAGTTATTGATATTTACAAACTAGCGTTGAAAAAGTAGTGAAAAAAGCTAGATTTTGCATGTAAATCGCTATGTAATTAAAAGTTGTGTAAAACATAAAATCTTCAATATAATTTTGTAAAAACTTCTGAAACTAGTTAAAATCAATAAGTTTTGATTGATTTCATATCGATTTTCAATAATTTCATTGTTTTTCTAATGTTTTCAAACAGTTATTGATATTTACAAACTAGCGTTGAAAAAGTAGTGAAAAAAGCAAGATTTTGCATGTAAATCGCTATGTAATTAAAAGTTGTGTAAAACATAAAATCTTAAATATAACTTTGTCAAAACTTCTGAAACTGGTTAAAATCAATAAGTTTTGATTGATTTCATATCGATTTTCAATAATTTCATTGTTTTTCTAATGTTTTCGAACAGTTATTGATATTTACAAACTAGCGTTGAAAAAGTAGTGAAAAAAGCTAGATTTTGCATGTAAATCTCTATGTATTTAAAAGTTGTGTAAAACATAAAATATTTAATGTAACTTTGTCAAAACTTCTGAAACTAGTCAAAAACAATAAGTTTTGATTGATTTCATATCGATTTTCAATAATTTCATTGTTTTTCTAATGTTTTCAAACAGTTATTGATATTTACAAACTAGCGTTGAAAAAGTAGTGAAAAAAGCTAGATTTTGCATGTAAATCGCTATGTAATTAAAAGTTGTGTAAAACATAAAATCTTAAATATAACTTTGTCAAAACTTCTGAAACTAGTTAAAATCAATAAGTTTTGATTGATTTCATATCGATTTTCAATAATTTCATTGTTTTTCTAATGTTTTCAAACAGTTATTGATATTTACAAACTAGCGTTGAAAAAGTAGTGAAAAAAGCTAGATTTTGCATGTAAATCGCTATGTAATTAAAAGTTGTGTAAAACATAAAATCTTAAATATAACTTTGTCAAAACTTCTGAAACTAGTTAAAATCAATAAGTTTTGATTGATTTCATATCGATTTTCAATAATTTCATTGTTTTTCTAATGTTTTCGAACAGTTGTTGATATTTACAAACTAGCGTTAAAAAGTAGTCGAAACAGCTAGATTTTGCATGTATATCGCTATGTAATTAAAAGTTGTGTGAAACATAAAATCTTAAATAAAACTTTGTCAAAACTTCTGAAACTAGTTAAAATCAATAAGTTTTGATTGATTTCATATCGATTTTCAATAATTTCATTGTTTTTCTAATGTTTTCAAACAGTTATTGATATTTACAAACTAGCGTTGAAAAAGTAGTGAAAAAAGCTAGATTTTGCATGTAAATCGCTATGTAATTAAAAGTTGTGTAAAACATAAAATCTTCAATATAATTTTGTAAAAACTTCTGAAACTAGTTAAAATCAATACGTTTTGATTGATTTCATATCGATTTTCAATAATTTCATTGTTTTTCTAATGTTTTCAAACAGTTATTGATATTTACAAACTAGCGTTGAAAAAGTAGTGAAAAAAGCTAGATTTTGCATGTAAATCTCTATGTATTTTAAAGTTGTGTAAAACATAAAATATTTAATGTAACTTTGTCAAAACTTCTGAAACTAGTTAAAATCAATAAGTTTTGATTGATTTCATATCGATTTTCAATAATTTCATTGTTTTTCTAATGTTTTCAAACAGTTATTGATATTTACAAACTAGCGTTGAAAAAGTAGTGAAAAAAGCTAGATTTTGCATGTAAATCGCTATGTAATTAAAAGTTGTGTAAAACATAAAATCTTAAATATAACTTTGTCAAAACTTCTGAAACTAGTTAAAATCAATAAGTTTTGATTGATTTCATATCGATTTTCAATAATTTCATTGTTTTTCTAATGTTTTCGAACAGATGTTGATATTTACAAACTAGCGTTAAAAAGTAGTCAAAACAGCTAGATTTTGCATGTAAATCGCTATGTAATTAAAAGTTGTGTGAAACATAAAATCTTAAATAAAACTTTGTCAAAACTTCTGAAACTAGTTAAAATCAATAAGTTTTGATTGATTTCGTATCGATTTTCAATAATTTCATTGTTTTTCTAATGTTTTCAAACAGTTATTGATATTTACAAACTAGCGTTGAAAAAGTAGTGAAAAAAGCTAGATTTTGCTTGTAAATCGCTATGTAATTAAAAGTTGTGTAAAACATAAAATCTTAAATATAACTTTGTCAAAACTTCTGAAACTAGTTAAAATCAATAAGTTTTGATTGATTTCATATCGATTTTCAATAATTTCATTGTTTTTCTAATGTTTTCAAACAGTTATTGATATTTACAAACTAGCGTTGAAAAAGTAGTGAAAAAAGCTAGATTTTGCATGTAAATCGCTATGTAATTAAAAGTTGTGTAAAACATAAAATCTTAAATATAACTTTGTCAAAACTTCTGAAACTAGTTAAAATCAATAAGTTTTGATTGATTTCATATCGATTTTCAATAATTTCATTGTTTTTCTAATGTTTTCGAACAGTTGTTGATATTTACAAACTAGCGTTAAAAAGTAGTCGAAACAGCTAGATTTTGCATGTATATCGCTATGTAATTAAAAGTTGTGTGAAACATAAAATCTTAAATAAAACTTTGTCAAAACTTCTGAAACTAGTTAAAATCAATAAGTTTTGATTGATTTCATATCGATTTTCAATAATTTCATTGTTTTTCTAATGTTTTCAAACAGTTATTGATATTTACAAACTAGCGTTGAAAAAGTAGTGAAAAAAGCTAGATTTTGCATGTAAATCGCTATGTAATTAAAAGTTGTGTAAAACATAAAATCTGAAATATAACTTTGTCAAAACTTCTGAAACTAGTTAAAATCAATAAGTTTTGATTGATTTCATATCGATTTTCAATAATTTCATTGTTTTTCTAATGTTTTCGAACAGTGGTGGATATTTACAAACTAGCGTTAAAAAGTAGTCAAAACAGCTAGATTTTGCATGTAAATCGCTATGTAATTAAAAGTTGTGTGAAACATAAAATCTTAAATAAAACTTTGTCAAAACTTCTGAAACTAGTTAAAATCAATAAGTTTTGATTGATTTCATATCGATTTTCAATAATTTCATTGTTTTCTAATGTTTTCAAACAGTTATTGATATTTACAAACTAGCGTTGAAAAAGTAGTGAAAAAAGCTAGATTTTGCATGTAAATCGCTATGTAATTAAAAGTTGTGTAAAACATAAAATCTTAAATATAACTTTGTCAAAACTTCTGAAACTAGTTAAAATCAATAAGTTTTGATTGATTTCATATCGATTTTCAATAATTTCTTTGTTTTTCTAATGTTTTCGAACAGTTGTTGATATTTACAAACTAGCGTTAAAAAGTAGTCAAAACAGCTAGATTTTGCATGTAAATCGCTATGTAATTAAAAGTTGTGTGAAACATAAAATCTTAAATAAAACTTTGTCAAAACTTCTGAAACTAGTTAAAATCAATAAGTTTTGATTGATTTCATATCGATTTTCAATAATTTCATTGTTTTTCTAATGTTTTCAAACAGTTATTGATATTTACAAACGCGTTGAAAAAGTAGTGAAAAAAGCTAGATTTTGCATGTAAATCGCTATGTAATTAAAAGTTGTGTAAAACATAAAATCTTAAATATAACTTTGTCAAAACTTCTGAAACTAGTTAAAATCAATAAGTTTTGATTGATTTCATATCGATTTTCTATAATTTCATTGTTTTTCTAATGTTTTCAAACAGTTATTTATATTTACAAACTAGCGTTGAAAAAGTAGTGAAAAAAGCTAGATTTTGCATGTAAATCTCTATGTATTTTAAAGTTGTGTAAAACATAAAATATTTAATGTAACTTTGTCAAAACTTCTGAAACTAGTTAAAATCAATAAGTTTTGATTGATTTCATATCGATTTTCAATAATTTCATTGTTTTTCTAATGTTTTAAAACAGTTATTGATATTTACAAACTAGCGTTGAAAAAGTAGTGAAAAAAGCTAGATTTTGCATGTAAATCGCTATGTAATTAAAAGTTGTGTAAAACATAAAATCTTAAATATAACTTTGTCAAAACTTCTGAAACTAGTAAAATCAATAAGTTTTGATTGATTTCATATCGATTTTCAATAATTTCATTGTTTTTCTAATGTTTTCAAAGAGTTATTGATATTTACAAACTAGCGTTGAAAAAGTAGTGAAAAAAGCTAGATTTTGCATGTAAATCGCTATGTAATTAAAAGTTGTGTAAAACATAAAATCTTCAATATAATTTTGTAAAAACTTCTGAAACTAGTTAAAATCAATAAGTTTTGATTGATTTCATATCGATTTTCAATAATTTCATTGTTTTTCTAATGTTTTCAAACAGTTATTGATATTTACAAACTAGCGTTGAAAAAGTAGTGAAAAAAGCAAGATTTTGCATGTAAATCGCTATGTAATTAAAAGTTGTGTAAAACATAAAATCTTAAATATAACTTTGTCAAAACTTCTGAAACTGGTTAAAATCAATAAGTTTTGATTGATTTCATATCGATTTTCAATAATTTCATTGTTTTTCTAATGTTTTCGAACAGTTATTGATATTTACAAACTAGCGTTGAAAAAGTAGTGAAAAAAGCTAGATTTTGCATGTAAATCTCTATGTATTTAAAAGTTGTGTAAAACATAAAATATTTAATGTAACTTTGTCAAAACTTCTGAAACTAGTCAAAAACAATAAGTTTTGATTGATTTCATATCGATTTTCAATAATTTCATTGTTTTTCTAATGTTTTCAAACAGTTATTGATATTTACAAACTAGCGTTGAAAAAGTAGTGAAAAAAGCTAGATTTTGCATGTAAATCGCTATGTAATTAAAAGTTGTGTAAAACATAAAATCTTAAATATAACTTTGTCAAAACTTCTGAAACTAGTTAAAATCAATAAGTTTTGATTGATTTCATATCGATTTTCAATAATTTCATTGTTTTTCTAATGTTTTCAAACAGTTATTGATATTTACAAACTAGCGTTGAAAAAGTAGTGAAAAAAGCTAGATTTTGCATGTAAATCGCTATGTAATTAAAAGTTGTGTAAAACATAAAATCTTAAATATAACTTTGTCAAAACTTCTGAAACTAGTTAAAATCAATAAGTTTTGATTGATTTCATATCGATTTTCAATAATTTCATTGTTTTTCTAATGTTTTCGAACAGTTGTTGATATTTACAAACTAGCGTTAAAAAGTAGTCGAAACAGCTAGATTTTGCATGTATATCGCTATGTAATTAAAAGTTGTGTGAAACATAAAATCTTAAATAAAACTTTGTCAAAACTTCTGAAACTAGTTAAAATCAATAAGTTTTGATTGATTTCATATCGATTTTCAATAATTTCATTGTTTTTCTAATGTTTTCAAACAGTTATTGATATTTACAAACTAGCGTTGAAAAAGTAGTGAAAAAAGCTAGATTTTGCATGTAAATCGCTATGTAATTAAAAGTTGTGTAAAACATAAAATCTTCAATATAATTTTGTAAAAACTTCTGAAACTAGTTAAAATCAATACGTTTTGATTGATTTCATATCGATTTTCAATAATTTCATTGTTTTTCTAATGTTTTCAAACAGTTATTGATATTTACAAACTAGCGTTGAAAAAGTAGTGAAAAAAGCTAGATTTTGCATGTAAATCTCTATGTATTTTAAAGTTGTGTAAAACATAAAATATTTAATGTAACTTTGTCAAAACTTCTGAAACTAGTTAAAATCAATAAGTTTTGATTGATTTCATATCGATTTTCAATAATTTCATTGTTTTTCTAATGTTTTCAAACAGTTATTGATATTTACAAACTAGCGTTGAAAAAGTAGTGAAAAAAGCTAGATTTTGCATGTAAATCGCTATGTAATTAAAAGTTGTGTAAAACATAAAATCTTAAATATAACTTTGTCAAAACTTCTGAAACTAGTTAAAATCAATAAGTTTTGATTGATTTCATATCGATTTTCAATAATTTCATTGTTTTTCTAATGTTTTCGAACAGATGTTGATATTTACAAACTAGCGTTAAAAAGTAGTCAAAACAGCTTGATTTTGCATGTAAATCGCTATGTAATTAAAAGTTGTGTGAAACATAAAATCTTAAATAAAACTTTGTCAAAACTTCTGAAACTAGTTAAAATCAATAAGTTTTGATTGATTTCATATCGATTTTCAATAATTTCATTGTTTTTCTAATGTTTTCAAACAGTTATTGATATTTACAAACTAGCGTTGAAAAAGTAGTGAAAAAAGCTAGATTTTGCTTGTAAATCGCTATGTAATTAAAAGTTGTGTAAAACATAAAATCTTAAATATAACTTTGTCAAAACTTCTGAAACTAGTTAAAATCAATAAGTTTTGATTGATTTCATATCGATTTTCAATAATTTCATTGTTTTTCTAATGTTTTCAAACAGTTATTGATATTTACAAACTAGCGTTGAAAAAGTAGTGAAAAAAGCTAGATTTTGCATGTAAATCGCTATGTAATTAAAAGTTGTGTAAAACATAAAATCTTAAATATAACTTTGTCAAAACTTCTGAAACTAGTTAAAATCAATAAGTTTTGATTGATTTCATATCGATTTTCAATAATTTCATTGTTTTTCTAATGTTTTCGAACAGTTGTTGATATTTACAAACTAGCGTTAAAAAGTAGTCGAAACAGCTAGATTTTGCATGTATATCGCTATGTAATTAAAAGTTGTGTGAAACATAAAATCTTAAATAAAACTTTGTCAAAACTTCTGAAACTAGTTAAAATCAATAAGTTTTGATTGATTTCATATCGATTTTCAATAATTTCATTGTTTTTCTAATGTTTTCAAACAGTTATTGATATTTACAAACTAGCGTTGAAAAAGTAGTGAAAAAAGCTAGATTTTGCATGTAAATCGCTATGTAATTAAAAGTTGTGTAAAACATAAAATCTGAAATATAACTTTGTCAAAACTTCTGAAACTAGTTAAAATCAATAAGTTTTGATTGATTTCATATCGATTTTCAATAATTTCATTGTTTTTCTAATGTTTTCGAACAGTGGTGGATATTTACAAACTAGCGTTAAAAAGTAGTCAAAACAGCTAGATTTTGCATGTAAATCGCTATGTAATTAAAAGTTGTGTGAAACATAAAATCTTAAATAAAACTTTGTCAAAACTTCTGAAACTAGTTAAAATCAATAAGTTTTGATTGATTTCATATCGATTTTCAATAATTTCATTGTTTTCTAATGTTTTCAAACAGTTATTGATATTTACAAACTAGCGTTGAAAAAGTAGTGAAAAAAGCTAGATTTTGCATGTAAATCGCTATGTAATTAAAAGTTGTGTAAAACATAAAATCTTAAATATAACTTTGTCAAAACTTCTGAAACTAGTTAAAATCAATAAGTTTTGATTGATTTCATATCGATTTTCAATAATTTCTTTGTTTTTCTAATGTTTTCGAACAGTTGTTGATATTTACAAACTAGCGTTAAAAAGTAGTCAAAACAGCTAGATTTTGCATGTAAATCGCTATGTAATTAAAAGTTGTGTGAAACATAAAATCTTAAATAAAACTTTGTCAAAACTTCTGAAACTAGTTAAAATCAATAAGTTTTGATTGATTTCATATCGATTTTCAATAATTTCATTGTTTTTCTAATGTTTTCAAACAGTTATTGATATTTACAAACGCGTTGAAAAAGTAGTGAAAAAAGCTAGATTTTGCATGTAAATCGCTATGTAATTAAAAGTTGTGTAAAACATAAAATCTTAAATATAACTTTGTCAAAACTTCTGAAACTAGTTAAAATCAATAAGTTTTGATTGATTTCATATCGATTTTCAATAATTTCATTGTTTTTCTAATGTTTTCAAACAGTTATTGATATTTACAAACTAGCGTTGAAAAAGTAGTGAAAAAAGCTAGATTTTGCATGTAAATCGCTATGTAATTAAAAGTTGTGTAAAACATAAAATCTTAAATATAACTTTGTCAAAACTTCTGAAACTAGTTAAAATCAATAAGTTTTGATTGATTTCATATCGATTTTCTATAATTTCATTGTTTTTCTAATGTTTTCAAACAGTTATTTATATTTACAAACTAGCGTTGAAAAAGTAGTGAAAAAAGCTAGATTTTGCATGTAAATCTCTATGTATTTTAAAGTTGTGTAAAACATAAAATATTTAATGTAACTTTGTCAAAACTTCTGAAACTAGTTAAAATCAATAAGTTTTGATTGATTTCATATCGATTTTCAATAATTTCATTGTTTTTCTAATGTTTTCAAACAGTTATTGATATTTACAAACTAGCGTTGAAAAAGTAGTGAAAAAAGCTAGATTTTGCTTGTAAATCGCTATGTAATTAAAAGTTGTGTAAAACATAAAATCTTAAATATAACTTTGTCAAAACTTCTGAAACTAGTTAAAATCAATAAGTTTTGATTGATTTCATATCGATTTTCAATAATTTCATTGTTTTTCTAATGTTTTCAAACAGTTATTGATATTTACAAACTAGCGTTGAAAAAGTAGTGAAAAAAGCTAGATTTTGCATGTAAATCGCTATGTAATTAAAAGTTGTGTAAAACATAAAATCTTAAATATAACTTTGTCAAAACTTCTGAAACTAGTTAAAATCAATAAGTTTTGATTGATTTCATATCGATTTTCAATAATTTC
Organism: Acanthosepion lycidas; assembly: GCA_963932145.1. Taxonomy (NCBI): domain Eukaryota; kingdom Metazoa; phylum Mollusca; class Cephalopoda; order Sepiida; family Sepiidae; genus Acanthosepion; species Acanthosepion lycidas. Next base: position 22,054 of record CAWVQA010001326.1, read on the forward strand.
ATTGTTTTTCTAATGTTTTCGAACAGTTGTTGATATTTACAAACTAGCGTTAAAAAGTAGTCGAAACAGCTAGATTTTGCATGTATATCGCTATGTAATTAAAAGTTGTGTGAAACATAAAATCTTAAATAAAACTTTGTCAAAACTTCTGAAACTAGTTAAAATCAATAAGTTTTGATTGATTTCATATCGATTTTCAATAATTTCATTGTTTTTCTAATGTTTTCAAACAGTTATTGATATTTACAAACTAGCGTTGAAAAAGTAGTGAAAAAAGCTAGATTTTGCATGTAAATCGCTATGTAATTAAAAGTTGTGTAAAACATAAAATCTGAAATATAACTTTGTCAAAACTTCTGAAACTAGTTAAAATCAATAAGTTTTGATTGATTTCATATCGATTTTCAATAATTTCATTGTTTTTCTAATGTTTTCGAACAGTGGTGGATATTTACAAACTAGCGTTAAAAAGTAGTCAAAACAGCTAGATTTTGCATGTAAATCGCTATGTAATTAAAAGTTGTGTGAAACATAAAATCTTAAATAAAACTTTGTCAAAACTTCTGAAACTAGTTAAAATCAATAAGTTTTGATTGATTTCATATCGATTTTCAATAATTTCATTGTTTTCTAATGTTTTCAAACAGTTATTGATATTTACAAACTAGCGTTGAAAAAGTAGTGAAAAAAGCTAGATTTTGCATGTAAATCGCTATGTAATTAAAAGTTGTGTAAAACATAAAATCTTAAATATAACTTTGTCAAAACTTCTGAAACTAGTTAAAATCAATAAGTTTTGATTGATTTCATATCGATTTTCAATAATTTCTTTGTTTTTCTAATGTTTTCGAACAGTTGTTGATATTTACAAACTAGCGTTAAAAAGTAGTCAAAACAGCTAGATTTTGCATGTAAATCGCTATGTAATTAAAAGTTGTGTGAAACATAAAATCTTAAATAAAACTTTGTCAAAACTTCTGAAACTAGTTAAAATCAATAAGTTTTGATTGATTTCATATCGATTTTCAATAATTTCATTGTTTTTCTAATGTTTTCAAACAGTTATTGATATTTACAAACGCGTTGAAAAAGTAGTGAAAAAAGCTAGATTTTGCATGTAAATCGCTATGTAATTAAAAGTTGTGTAAAACATAAAATCTTAAATATAACTTTGTCAAAACTTCTGAAACTAGTTAAAATCAATAAGTTTTGATTGATTTCATATCGATTTTCAATAATTTCATTGTTTTTCTAATGTTTTCAAACAGTTATTGATATTTACAAACTAGCGTTGAAAAAGTAGTGAAAAAAGCTAGATTTTGCATGTAAATCGCTATGTAATTAAAAGTTGTGTAAAACATAAAATCTTAAATATAACTTTGTCAAAACTTCTGAAACTAGTTAAAATCAATAAGTTTTGATTGATTTCATATCGATTTTCTATAATTTCATTGTTTTTCTAATGTTTTCAAACAGTTATTTATATTTACAAACTAGCGTTGAAAAAGTAGTGAAAAAAGCTAGATTTTGCATGTAAATCTCTATGTATTTTAAAGTTGTGTAAAACATAAAATATTTAATGTAACTTTGTCAAAACTTCTGAAACTAGTTAAAATCAATAAGTTTTGATTGATTTCATATCGATTTTCAATAATTTCACTGTTTTTCTAATGTTTTAAAACTGTTATTGATATTTACAAACTAGCGTTGAAAAAGTAGTGAAAAAAGCTAGATTTTGCATGTAAATCGCTATGTAATTAAAAGTTGTGTAAAACATAAAATCTTAAATATAACTTTGTCAAAACTTCTGAAACTAGTTAAAATCAATAAGTTTTGATTGATTTCATATCGATTTTCAATAATTTCATTGTTTTTCTAATGTTTTCGAACACTTGTTGATATTTACAAACTAGCGTTAAAAAGTAGTCAAAACAGCTAGATTTTGCATGTAAATCGCTATGTAATTAAAAGTTGTGTGAAACATAAAATCTTAAATAAAACTTTGTCAAAACTTCTGAAACTAGTTAAAATCAATAAGTTTTGATTGATTTCATATCGATTTTCAATAATTTCATTGTTTTTCTAATGTTTTCAAACAGTTATTGATATTTACAAACTAGCGTTGAAAAAGTAGTGAAAAAAGCTAGATTTTGCATGTAAATCGCTATGTAATTAAAAGTTGTGTAAAACATAAAATCTTAAATATAACTTTGTCAAAACTTCTGAAACTAGTTAAAATCAATAAGTTTTGATTGATTTCATATCGATTTTCTATAATTTCATTGTTTTTCTAATGTTTTCAAACAGTTATTTATATTTACAAACTAGCGTTGAAAAAGTAGTGAAAAAAGCTAGATTTTGCATGTAAATCTCTATGTATTTTAAAGTTGTGTAAAACATAAAATATTTAATGTAACTTTGTCAAAACTTCTGAAACTAGTTAAAATCAATAAGTTTTGATTGATTTCATATCGATTTTCAATAATTTCATTGTTTTTCTAATGTTTTCAAACAGTTATTGATATTTACAAACTAGCGTTGAAAAAGTAGTGAAAAAAGCTAGATTTTGCATGTAAATCGCTATGTAATTAAAAGTTGTGTAAAACATAAAATCTTAAATATAACTTTGTCAAAACTTCTGAAACTAGTTAAAATCAATAAGTTTTGATTGATTTCATATCGATTTTCAATAATTTCATTGCTTTTCTAATGTTTTCGAACAGTTGTTGATATTTACAAACTAGCGTTAAAAAGTAGTCAAAACAGCTAGATTTTGCATGTAAATCGCTATGTAATTAAAAGTTGTGTGAAACATAAAATCTTAAATAAAACTTTGTCAAAACTTCTGAAACTAGTTAAAATCAATAAGTTTTGATTGATTTCATATCGATTTTCAATAATTTCATTGTTTTTCTAATGTTTTCAAACAGTTATTGATATTTACAAACGCGTTGAAAAAGTAGTGAAAAAAGCTAGATTTTGCATGTAAATCGCTATGTAATTAAAAGTTGTGTAAAACATAAAATCTTAAATATAACTTTGTCAAAACTTCTGAAACTAGTTAAAATCAATAAGTTTTGATTGATTTCATATCGATTTTCAATAATTTCATTGTTTTTCTAATGTTTTCAAACAGTTATTGATATTTACAAACTAGCGTTGAAAAAGTAGTGAAAAAAGCTAGATTTTGCATGTAAATCGCTATGTAATTAAAAGTTGTGTAAAACATAAAATCTTAAATATAACTTTGTCAAAACTTCTGAAACTAGTTAAAATCAATAAGTTTTGATTGATTTCATATCGATTTTCAATAATTTCATTGTTTTTTCTAATGTTTTCGAACAGTTGTTGATATTTACACACTAGCGTTAAAAAGTAGTCAAAACAGCTAGATTTTGCATGTAAATCGCTATGTAATTAAAAGTTGTGTGAAACATAAAATCTTAAATATAACTTTGTCAAAACTTCTGAAACTAGTTAAAATCAATAAGTTTTGATTGATTTCATATCGATTTTCAATAATTTCATTGTTTTTCTAATGTTTTCGAACAGTTGTTGATATTTACAAACTAGCGTTAAAAAGTAGTCAAAACAGCTAGATTTTGCATGTAAATCGCTATGTAATTAAAAGTTGTGTGAAACATAAAATCTTAAATAAAACTTTGTCAAAACTTCTGAAACTAGTTAAAATCAATAAGTTTTGATTGATTTCATATCGATTTTCAATAATTTCATTGTTTTTCTAATGTTTTCAAACAGTTATTGATATTTACAAACTAGCTTTGAAAAAGTAGTGAAAAAAGCTAGATTTTGCATGTAAATCGCTATGTAATTAAAAGTTGTGTAAAACATAAAATCTTAAATATAACTTTGTCAAAACTTCTGAAACTAGTTAAAATCAATAAGTTTTGATTGATTTCATATCGATTTTCTATAATTTCATTGTGTTTCTAATGTTTTCAAACAGTTATTTATATTTACAAACTAGCGATGAAAAAGTAGTGAAAAAAGCTAGATTTTGCATGTAAATCTCTATGTATTTTAAAGTTGTGTAAAACATAAAATATTTAATGCAACTTTGTCAAAACTTCTGAAAATAGTTAAAATCAATAAGTTTTGATTGATTTCATATCGATTTTCAATAATTTCATTGTTTTTCTAATGTTTTCAAACAGTTATTGATATTTACAAACTAGCGTTGAAAAAGTAGTGAAAAAAGCTAGATTTTGCATGTAAATCGCTATGTAATTAAAAGTTGTGTAAAACATAAAATCTTAAATATAACTTTGTCAAAACTTCTGAAACTAGTTAAAATCAATAAGTTTTGATTGATTTCATATCGATTTTCAATAATTTCATTGCTTTTCTAATGTTTTCGAACAGTTGTTGATATTTACAAACTAGCGTTAAAAAGTAGTCAAAACAGCTAGATTTTGCATGTAAATCGCTATGTAATTAAAAGTTGTGTGAAACATAAAATCTTAAATAAAACTTTGTCAAAACTTCTGAAACTAGTTAAAATCAATAAGTTTTGATTGATTTCATATCGATTTTCAATAATTTCATTGTTTTTCTAATGTTTTCAAACAGTTATTGATATTTACAAACCCGTTGAAAAAGTAGTGAAAAAAGCTAGATTTTGCATGTAAATCGCTATGTAATTAAAAGTTGTGTAAAACATAAAATCTTAAATATAACTTTGTCAAAACTTCTGAAACTAGTTAAAATCAATAAGTTTTGATTGATTTCATATCGATTTTCAATAATTTCATTGTTTTTCTAATGTTTTCAAACAGTTATTGATATTTACAAACTAGCGTTGAAAAAGTAGTGAAAAAAGCTAGATTTTGCATGTAAATCGCTATGTAATTAAAAGTTGTGTAAAACATAAAATCTTAAATATAACTTTGTCAAAACTTCTGAAACTAGTTAAAATCAATAAGTTTTGATTGATTTCATATCGATTTTCAATAATTTCATTGTTTTTCTAATGTTTTCGAACAGTTGTTGATATTTACACACTAGCGTTAAAAAGTAGTCAAAACAGCTAGATTTTGCATGTAAATCGCTATGTAATTAAAAGTTGTGTGAAACATAAAATCTTAAATAAAACTTTGTCAAAACTTCTGAAACTAGTTAAAATCAATAAGTTTTGATTGATTTCATATCGATTTTCAATAATTTCATTGTTTTTCTAATGTTTTCGAACAGTTGTTGATATTTACAAACTAGCGTTAAAAAGTAGTCAAAACAGCTAGATTTTGCATGTAAATCGCTATGTAATTAAAAGTTGTGTGAAACATAAAATCTTAAATAAAACTTTGTCAAAACTTCTGAAACTAGTTAAAATCAATAAGTTTTGATTGATTTCATATCGATTTTCAATAATTTCATTGTTTTTCTAATGTTTTCAAACAGTTATTGATATTTACAAACTAGCTTTGAAAAAGTAGTGAAAAAAGCTAGATTTTGCATGTAAATCGCTATGTAATTAAAAGTTGTGTAAAACATAAAATCTTAAATATAACTTTGTCAAAACTTCTGAAACTAGTTAAAATCAATAAGTTTTGATTGATTTCATATCGATTTTCTATAATTTCATTGTGTTTCTAATGTTTTCAAACAGTTATTTATATTTACAAACTAGCGATGAAAAAGTAGTGAAAAAAGCTAGATTTTGCATGTAAATCTCTATGTATTTTAAAGTTGTGTAAAACATAAAATATTTAATGGAACTTTGTCAAAACTTCTGAAAATAGTTAAAATCAATAAGTTTTGATTGATTTCATATCGATTTTCAATAATTTCATTGTTTTTCTAATGTTTTCAAACAGTTATTGATATTTACAAACTAGCGTTGAAAAAGTAGTGAAAAAAGCTAGATTTTGCATGTAAATCGCTATGTAATTAAAAGTTGTGTAAAACATAAAATCTTAAATATAACTTTGTCAAAACTTCTGAAACTAGTTAAAATCAATAAGTTTTGATTGATTTCATATCGATTTTCAATAATTTCATTGTTTTTCTAATGTTTTCGAACAGTTATTGATATTTACAAACTAGCGTTGAAAAAGTAGTGAAAAAAGCTAGATTTTGCATGTAAATCTCTATGTATTTAAAAGTTGTGTAAAACATAAAATATTTAATGTAACTTTGTCAAAACTTCTGAAACTAGTTAAAATCAATAAGTTTTGATTGATTTCATATCGATTTTCAATAATTTCATTGTTTTTCTAATGTTTTCGAACAGTTGTTGATATTTACAAACTAGCGTTAAAAAGTAGTCAAAACAGCAAGATTTTGCATGTAAATCGCTATGTAATTAAAAGTTGTGTAAAACATAAAATCTTAAATATAACTTTGTCAAAACTTCTGAAACTAGTTAAAATCAATAAGTTTTGATTGATTTCATATCGATTTTCAATAATTTCATTGTTTTTCTAATGTTTTCAAACAGTTATTGATATTTACAAACTAGCGTTGAAAAAGTAGTGAAAAAAGCTAGATTTTGCATGTAAATCGCTATGTAATTAAAAGTTGTGTAAAACATAAAATCTTAAATATAACTTTGTCAAAACTTCTGAAACTAGTTAAAATCAATAAGTTTTGATTGATTTCACATCGATTTTCAATAATTTCATTGTTTTTCTAATGTTTTCGAACAGTTGTTGATATTTACAAACTAGCGTTAAAAAGTAGTCAAAACAGCTAGATTTTGCATGTAAATCGCTATGTAATTAAAAGTTGTGTGAAACATAAAATCTTAAATAAAACTTTGTCAAAACTTCTGAAACTAGTTAAAATCAATAAGTTTTGATTGATTTCATATCGATTTTCAATAATTTCATTGTTTTTCTAATGTTTTCAAACAGTTATTGATATTTACAAACTAGCGTTGAAAAAGTAGTGAAAAAAGCTAGATTTTGCATGTAAATCGCTATGTAATTAAAAGTTGTGTAAAACATAAAATCTTAAAATATAACTTTGTCAAAACTTCTGAAACTAGTTAAAATCAATAAGTTTTGATTGATTTCATATCGATTTTCTATAATTTCATTGTTTTTCTAATGTTTTCAAACAGTTATTTATATTTACAATCTAGCGTTGAAAAAGTAGTGAAAAAAGCTAGATTTTGCATGTAAATCTCTATGTATTTTAAAGTTGTGTAAAACATAAAATATTTAATGTAACTTTGTCAAAACTTCTGAAACTAGTTAAAATCAATAAGTTTTGATTGATTTCATATCGATTTTCAATAATTTCATTGTTTTTCTAATGTTTTAAAACAGTTATTGATATTTACAAACTAGCGTTGAAAAAGTAGTGAAAAAAGCTAGATTTTGCATGTAAATCGCTATGTAATTAAAAGTTGTGTAAAACATAAAATCTTAAATATAACTTTGTCAAAACTTCTGAAACTAGTTAAAATCAATAAGTTTTGATTGATTTCATATCGATTTTCAATAATTTCATTGTTTTTCTAATGTTTTCAAACAGTTATTGATATTTACAAACTAGCGTTGAAAAAGTAGTGAAAAAAGCTAGATTTTGCATGTAAATCGCTATGTAATTAAAAGTTGTGTAAAACATAAAATCTTAAATATAACTTTGTCAAAACTTCTGAAACTAGTTAAAATCAATAAGTTTTGATTGATTTCATATCGATTTTCAATAATTTCATTGTTTTTCTAATGTTTTCAAACAGTTATTGATATTTACAAACTAGCGTTGAAAAAGTAGTGAAAAAAGCTAGATTTTGCATGTAAATCGCTATGTAATTAAAAGTTGTGTAAAACATAAAATCTTAAATATAACTTTGTCAAAACTTCTGAAACTAGTTAAAATCAATAAGTTTTGATTGATTTCATATCGATTTTCTATAATTTCATTGTTTTTCTAATGTTTTCAAACAGTTAT
>CAWVQA010001329.1:5000-50886 GCA_963932145.1 Acanthosepion lycidas
AAGAAAGAGAAAAAAGAGAAGGGGAGAAAGAAAGAGAAAAAAGAGAAGGGGAGAAAGAAAGAGAAGGGGAGAAAGAAAGAGAAGGGGAGAAAGAAAGAGAAGGGGAGAAAGAAAGAGAAGGGGAGAAAGAAAGAGAAGGGGAGAAAGAAAGAGAAGGGGAGAAAGAAAGAGAAGGGGAGAAAGAAAGAGAAGGGGAGAAAGAAAGAGAAGGGGAGAAAGAAAGAGAAGGGGAGAAAGAAAGAGAAGGGGAGAAAGAAAGAGAAGGGGAGAAAGAAAGAGAAGGGGAGAAAGAAAGAGAAGGGGAGAAAGAAAGAGAAGGGGAGAAAGAAAGAGAAGGGGAGAAAGAAAGAGAAGGGGGAGAAAGAAAGAGAAGGGGGAGAAAGAAAGAGAAGGGGGAGAAAGAAAGAGAAGGGGGAGAAAGAAAGAGAAGGGGGAGAAAGAAAGAAAAGGGGAGAAAGAAAGAAAAGGGGAGAAAGAAAGAAAAGGGGAGAAAGAAAGAAAAAAAGAAAAGGGGAGAAAGATTTCCCTATAATGTTTATTGGGGAAGAAAAAGGGAGATAAACATAGATAGGGGAGAGGGAAAGACAGTGAGAGAGTTGACAGACTGACCCGAGATTTGACAAGTTGAAGAACCGAGAGGGATAATGGGTGATATTGTTTCCAAAAAAAAAAATATACATTGAAAATGTCTAGTCATTTCAAGCAGTGAAATCTCCACATTGTATTATAACTGTCACCATTACAAATTGATAAGAATAATAATAGTGATAATATTAATAGTAATAAAAAGTATAAAATAAAAAGTAATAAAAAGTATAAAATAAAAAAATTATTAAAATTATATTTGATATCAATACAATGAAATAACAAATTTAAAAATTTAAATAAAAAAATTTTTCCTAAAAATTAAACAAACATGTATCAATAATATTAATTAAAATAATTAAGAGAGTAATAAAAGACCAATTTAAGTAATTAAAAATCTAAAAAGTGCAATTATATATATATATATATATATATATTATATATATATATATACACACACATACTTAATCACATATTAAACATATATAAATGTTGATAATTGTTTTTAATAATAATAATAAAATAATAATAGTAATAATTAATAATAATAAAAATAATCTTATAGATAAAGAAAATAAAATAAATTTATAACTGATGTAGGCAAGAAAAAACACAATGATCATATACAAAAAATGTGAATGCATGCTGTATACATGTTAGTACAAAAAAAACAAAAAACAAAACACACAACACTTCAAGTATAAATTCTCCAAAATGAATGTTGCTAAGGAATTTTAAAATGGTTTTTATGTCTGCACTTGAAGATTAGATCATTCCATTCATCGGCATTTCTATACTTGATCATTATAATTTTCTCTTAGATTGCATCTGTCCCTGAAGTTGTTAGGAATTTGTAACTGACAGATGATCCTCCATTTTCTTTGTGGAGTGAAGCCTCCATCTTTGACTCCAGTACATTTTTTAAAAAAAGTATCATACATAATATTAAGGAAAAAATAAGATAAAAATTATTATTTGAATAGAAAAGAATGACATGATGTGCATGCTGAATGCCATGTTAGATTTGGGTTGGGTATCTAAGATTGGTAAACTTTATAAGATATAAGATTTCAACTATAAAAGGGAAAAACAAAATCAGTATAAAAAGATTTTTGTTAAAAAAAGCAGCAAAAATATTCACAAGTTAACATCTATGCTAACACTTCTCAACTACTCATGTGAATTCATTTAAAAAACAAACTAACATTGAAAATAAAATAATTTACTTACAGGATATTGTCCAATGAGATGCAATGTTAGAAAGCCTCCATGGGAACCTCCACAAATAGCAATTTGATTCTCATCAATGCAACCTTGTTTCAAAACAGATTCAGCAGCAAACTAGAAAGAATTCACAATTCACGGAATCAAAACCTTCCAGGATAAAATGGATGAACAGAAATAAATGATAAACAGGCTTATGATGCAATTTAAATAACAAATAATTTGCATTTAAGGAAAAAAAAATTTCAATGATAAAGAAATAAAAATCCAGGAAGAACAACAAAGTTATTTAGCTAATTTATTCAAGTTTATAAAATTGGAATTTTGAATTGAAAATTTCCTCTCCAATTTCTGACAAACAAATATAGCAAATTAATTGAGATGAGATTCCTATTTCCACATTAGGAGTTTTGTTATTATTAAATCCAGTAAGAAACAAGTGCAAATCTTGACACAACCAATATAGCAAGGTTCCATGTTATGGAAGTTTAAAGTTTTAAATTTTTATTTTCAATTTTTCTTGTGTGATGTCAGGACATTGATGATCATGGCTCTCCATAATTTCTTGTCATTTGTAACTCTTAATAAATTTTGGCTTTTTATTATCTCCCCTATATCCTGTTCCATCATCCATTTAGTTGAACTCACTAGGTAAGTTTTCCTCTGGCCCTCTTACCTTCAATTTGTCCTGTGAATATTGAATTTTCGGTGTCCTCTTTCCTCATTATGTATCCTAAAAATTTAAATTCTTTTTTTGATGTACATGATGTATAAGTCTCCTTTTTGTTTCCATTTTTCTCTAATATTTCTTTGTTCATGTGTTTGGTCCATGATATCCTCAGCATCCTTCTATAGAATCACATTTTTGTGGCTTCATGTCTCTTCATCTGTGAGGAGATTGTCCAGCATTCATTGCTATATAGGAGGACTGATACTATATTAAGTACTCTTTCCTTTGTTTCTAAGAAAATTTTCCTGTTTCTTAATACTTTACTTAGATTTTAGAAAGCACTTTTGCTACCCAAATGCACCTTCAGATTTCAGTGTCACACTTTCCATTCTCTGTTAAAATCATTTTCCAGATATTTAAATTATTGTACTTGTTTGGTTTTGGTATAACAAATTTGTAATTTACATATAGGCCTGTTTTGCTGACAACCATGCATTCTGGTCGAAAGACTGTAAAATGTTTTTATAGAAAGAAAATTTCATTTATCAAAAGGATTCTTGATCTCTTCTGTTTGAGTTGGTTGCAACACTCAAGAAAAACAATATCTTATAAACATCTATGTACAGGATATCATTTTTCCTGACAAAATCAAGAATTAGTGCAAACTAGACTGTCCTTTTGTCACTTTTTGAGAATTTGTAAATTAGGATCAAACTGAAAGGACACTGTCTTTAGTACAACCAAAAAAACTCTCTAGTATATAGAGAGAACCTATTTTTGACTGCCTACAAAATCTTTGCCTTGTCAGTTTCAAAGAACTTCTAAGATGAAATGTGACACCCACCTGCATGTCTTGCACATCTTGTTGGCCAATTTTGCCCAGCAAAGATTTGATACTGTTCTGACCAAACCCAATGGAACCTCGGTAGTTAACTGAAAGGGTGAATAGGCAAAAGTTTTAAAATGGGTTGAATATGTTTACATCTACTTCATCCATAATTGATAGAAATTTGTACTTTGTCAAAAATGCTGAAAATCTAAGGTGCAAGGATGGAGAGAGAGAGGTTAAAGAGGGAGGATTAGGGAGAATGAAAGAGGTTTACAGAAAAAAAAAAGAGAGAGGACACAATGTGAAGGAATGAAAGGAAATATGTAAGGAAAGAGATGGATGAAAAAAGTATATAAGTGAGAAAAAAGAACAAATGTTTTAGTGCAGAGTAAAATGGAAAGAAAGAATTGTAGAAATATTGATAAGAGAAGCCAATATATTTCAATACAATAATTCACTTCACTAACACAGCCTGTATGAAACAGTAAAGGAATTGTGAGCTAACTGGATATAAAACAGATTTTGTTTATTCTACTTCAGTAATTATCTAGAACTTGTCAAGTCATCTGTAGTTTCTTTTCCAAATCTCTGCACCCAAAAATCACTTTTCCATTTTTACAACATAATGTCATGTGACCCAGAAAAAGAAAAAAAAAATATTGACAAATTTTTGCCATTATCAAAAAAGAAAATAACAATTTGAAAAGAAACTTACCCAAAAGGACAGCAAAGCCACAAGCACACATTGCCGATGGATATAAAAGAAAATCTCCCAGGAATGAAGAATGAGGACCCCCTGCATAGAAAAAAAAATTCATTACATGAAACATTTCTGAAACAGCCATAAAAATCATCTATACAAAGAATGATACATTACAATATTGAATACATTAATACTTACAGGTGTATATGTCTGTTGTAAAATATGACATGGGCGTGTTGAAGCTGGGGTAAACACCTACTCGATTGCTCTCCCAAGAACTACAGGCAGAGAAGGGAAAGAGACTGGAGGAAACAAAACTGCCTTAGAAACCACAGCATGGTGGGTGATACAGCAACTTTAGGAACAAAATGTCCATGGGACCAACTTCATAAAACACTTGCTGACTGCTGGTTTTCCAATTGCTTTTATTGGCATGAGGCAGCTTACAAAGAGCCAGATCTTGACCAGTTGCAGAGAGGCCTGTATCTTGATATAGCAAGCTGTTCCACTGCTAACAGGGAAAATCCTGGATGTAATGAGTGTTGACAGACATATGTGCATGAGACTCATGGGCTCTTTTGCATCTGTACTGATGCACATTCACTAGTGTCACACACAAACCTATAAGTGTTGATAAATTGAAATAATATTAAAATGGCAGGGGTGGGAGAAGTATTTGGATACTTGTAAAAGATTTAATAGATTTCTGATACTTCAGATTGGGTATGATGCCATTACAGATATCTTTCACTACTGTACCTTATTGCAATAAAGTGGTCATTTTTAAAGTAAAGGAACATTCAATCAAACAAAAGAATTACATAATTAAACATAGTGAAGATTTGAGTTACAGAGCTATTGCCAAAATGCTAAATGTTCCTGTCAATACCATTCAACTTAAATCAAATCAAACTGAAAATATAATTGTGATAATAATAAAGATGAGGATATTAGTCCAAATATAAATAATGTAAATAAATGACCAAAAAGTTGATTGCTTTATTAATGGAGACTGAAAGAGATGTTTCAGGCCTTCTCTTATTATCTATAGCAATTTTCTGTTTTTGTTCTTTCTGCTGTGGCCAATTATAACTCTTTGGGTCAAGTCACTTTTTAGATTACTCAACCAACACTTATATCCACTGGGCCATATGCCCCCAAGGAATGTAATTCCACCTTAGTCTGGAAAGGTTCTTGAGTCTTATTTAGTAACCTGGATCTTGATAAAATTAATCAGCCTACTGTGATGTGAACAGGTTAATAGGAGTAGATAGATTTTAATCCTCATCATGTCAAGTGGTTTAAACACTAATGTTACCAATGATGGCGGTACTCAGATGTTAAATTTTTCCATTGATCAGTCTTTCTTTTGGTAATTCAGATCATGCTGTAGTATTTGTTAATATCTTTTTTTAGTCGGCAGAAACCTCTAATTCATAAGAGTTCTCTCTGTTACCAGCATACTGATTGGGTGCATTTTGTTATTTTCTTCATGATGTCCCCTAGATTGATATTCTTAACCTTCCTACTGAGAAATGAGTCACAGAGGTTTCTTCTTGGGTTAAAGCCGGCATTGATGCTTTTTGTACCTTCTTGCAATACCAGATGAAGCCAAAATCTTCTCCATGGTTCACACCTACCTGTTCAGCTGTTATAGTACACAGGAGTTCTTTTTTCCAGCTATACCAGTGTGACAGTTTCAGTCATAACAGACACCTATATGTGCCTGTGAGTAATAATTGTAAATCTTTAAGGGGACAAGTCTTTGCTGATAGAATGAGGCACAATATAACCTCTAACAACTTTGGTTCTCATGACTACTGGCAGCTCTAATAGGGTGTTAAATATGAGTAAGTTTTCTATCCATCCTCCTCTCTTCAATTAATTTCAGGTGTTAACATCTGCTGACAAAGCAGAATTTCTAGCTCATAAATTCTCTTCAAATTCTATTTTTGACTCATCTGGTATATCTTTGCCTGACTTTCTCCTTAGAACAGAGTCCCTATTGAGTGATATGCATATAACTGTCCATGATTTCTGCTATATTGAACCCCCATAAAGCATTTGGACCTGATGTCATCCCTGTAATAATCTTTAAGAAATGTGCCCCTGAACTGGTTTCTGTTGTCTGTAAACTCTAGACTAAATGTCTTCCTTTTCAACTTGTCGGAAATCCTCTTCTGTCATTCCAGTAACTCAGATGAACCATTTGTTCCTTCTATCATCCTTCTATAGCTTTTTGGCAAAGTACTAGAGGCCTTAATCAACTCCGATGTGGTTAAGCATCTCACCTCACAGGGGTTTCTTTCAGATAAGCAATATGGCTTTCACTTCTCTAGGTTAACTGCTGATGTACTATTATTGTTGAAAGAGTCTATCAAACTTTAGATAAGAATGGGGAAGTTCAAGCTCATGCTTTGGACATCTTAAAGGCATTTGATAGGGTTTGGCATACTGATTTTCTTCACAAGTTGAAAGGTTACAGTATTTATGGACAAATTTTTGAACTGATTCAGTTTTTCTTATCAAATTGCTAAATCAAAGTTGTCCTGAATGGCCACTCTTCTAGATGTTTCTACATTAATGCAGGTGTCCTCCCAGGGATCTATCTTTTTCCTAATTTTCATAAATGATCTTCCTCATGTCATCATTTCTCAACTCAGTATCTGTACTGATGACAACTATTATTTACTCCTGTCTTATTAGCAAGTCTGATCAATTTGATAAGGTCAAATTGGCAGCTGGTTTCAAAAATGACCTACAATCTCCTGTTAAATGGGGTAAGGATTGGTTTGTTAATTTTAATGCCTCCAAAATTAAACTGCTCTTTAATTGTCAGAGAGAACTCTTTACCATCCATCAGCATGGCTGATGCTAACCTCTCAGTGTGATTCATTGCACCTTCTCAGACTAACATTTTCTGCTGATAAGAAGTGCAAAGATTATATTGAATCAATTGCTAAGTCTGCTGTAAGGAAAGTTAGTTCACTGTGTTGTGATAGATTCTAGCAAGAAAAATTGTCTATCTTACATATTTATAATTCTACCATTCGTCCTTGCTTTGAATATTGTTGTCACATCTGAGCTGGTTCTCCTGCTATATATTTAGAGATTCTCAATGAAATCCAAAGAAGAATCTGCAATGTTGTTGGTCCTGACCTGGCATCTCACCTTCAGTCACTTTCCCACTGCCATAATGTAGCTTAACTGTACCTTTTTAATAAATACTTTTGTGATAATTGTTCTGACAAACTTTCCTCTATGCTACCTTGACTTTATGAATTTAAGAGCAGTACTAGATTGGTGGTAAGGTCACATCATTTTAAAGTTGAAGTGGTTAGATGTAATTAAGTTTTATGCTAACAGTTTATTCTATCACACTTCTCACTTGTGGAACTCTTCCAGCTTCTTGCTTCCCATTCATCTTTGATCTTCAAAAATTTAAATGCAATGTCAATTGCTATTTTCTGTCTTCTTAATTCTTGTTCTTTTATTGTCCTCTCTCCTTAATAGTTTCTTTTTCTCATATTCTCTAACACTCAGTAACCCCTTGCATCCTAGTGACTTTATTGCCTTGCTTGGAGTGAAATGATTTAAAAAAAAACCCCAAAACATGACATACTACAAACTTACTGATCCACTCTTGTTGAAAGTTACAAATTATTTTCCTTTGTGTCAAACTGAGAATTTTATGATGAACCAAGCAGTCCTTTTCCTGTCTCTAACTTGAACATGTTCTTGTTATAGTTTTTTATTGCAAGAAAAACCAAAATAAATTGCATTCTTGTGAATTTTACACAAGAAATCTGTGTGTCAAAATGACAAATATGTTCTAAATTGATGAGAGCCATTATCAACAAAAAAGGATTTATTCTGTTTTGAAGGCACTAAATATTGTTCCTTGATGGAATGTGGCAAGTTCCATTTGGGATCAGGTAAATAACTCACCATGTGGCCACACAATGAGAGGTAACTTGGAATCGGCACAGTCGGACGGTTTCAAAAAGATACTTTCAAAATCCAGATCAGCTGAAAATGAAAATAAAAAAGAAATAATAAAATGACAATATTGATGGGGTGGTGAGACTCATTAACAAACAAAAAGACTAGCTGACACTCAAGGATTAGTAAAAATAATGTATACATGAGCAAGATTGAAGGAACATCAGTCAAAACACTATGAAGATGCTCATCCAAATATTCAAACTGATCAACCACAGAATCAAGAAATCCTTCATGTTCTATTAAAATATTTGAAAATATTTTACAAAAATATTTATATTCCCATAAAAAAATTGATAATCATGAAATAATTGATATTTAGTTAAGAATTAAATCTGTATATATTTCAATGCTTTATTCACACTAAACTCTGAGTTTATAGAATCACTACCCTTCCCTTTTTAAATATTTGCCAAAAATCAGATTATCAGATCCAAATGAAGTTTTCAGTACTTATTAAAAAAAAACTTATGGGAAATATTAGGTTGGGTGTATGTTTCACCCCCACTCATTTTGATATCTTGTGTGTACTTTTTAATGTAGGTGGGGGTTGTCCAATATTTTTACAGCTATACAAAGAAAAATCTCTGAAGATATTTTAGTAAAAAATTTATGCAATATCAAGTGTGAACATATGAAAAATTTTGCCTGCATCTTACTAAAAATAATTTGATAAAATTCAGAGATAATTGTTTTGAGAATTTATGCCTGCATAAAAAAAAAAAAAAAAAAAAAAAATTCTTTCAGATTGGACAGAAAACAAAATATAATTGTAATTTTTCAAGACTATTTTGAAATTCATCCCACTGCTGTTCATCACACATTTCTTTTAATAATTAGACATATCTGAAGAATAAAAAATGTAATGTTTAATGCCATTTTTGAATGTGAACCTTTTTCAAAAGCATATTTTCCTTTTAGCAACTGTTAGATTATTTTTGGATTGGATGTACCAAAAGGACATAATTCTGATATCTTGTTTTGACTGACTACTATTCAATATCAGAAGAGTATTATGAATTAATCTAATTTCATATCTACCATTAAGACAGTTTTTGTCTTGAAAGTAGTTTTCTGATCCATCAGTATGGGTGTTTATTTTGGGGGTTTTTTTGTGCATTTCCATTTTCCATTTTTCTGCATTTGTTTACAGATACTTGTATAAAAAAAAAAAAGAATCAATACTTCAGTAATTTAAATTATTCTTTTAAGTTTTTATTATTTTAAAAACAAATTTTGTCTTATTTTTTCCTGTATAATTTGTTTCAATTGCCACCAAAAATTTTTTTCAGAATTATGACAAAACTATTTCATTCACATAAAAGAATACATTATTGAAATTTTTCTAAAATTTACTCTTTGAATAAATGTTTTTCTTTTCACATTAATCTATCACAAATTACATTTATGCTATATTTCTATTTAGGTAGGTACCTTATTGCATTCTTATTCATATAGGTTTCATTTTTAATTTTCACTTTCATGCTTTTTTGGACAGGAGTGGAATTTCAGTGTTTTCAATTTTGTCCTTTGAACTCATAATACTTTAAAAGTGACTAAAAAGTTTTATATACAGAAATTAACTTTTCTTTTAATTTGTATTAGTGTTAGATTATTATCTTTCAAATAAAATCAAAATTTAAGTTCAGAAGGCATTTAAATTACTTAAAATGCATTTTACAGATTTTTTAGAAAGTCCATAGTGGTACCTCATTTAACAACTAATTTCTGTTGTAACACTGGTCATTAAGTGAGAAGTTGTATCTAACCACCAATTCAGGTATATTATGCTTCTAATGGATTTCTGTCAAGTCTGTTTGCACAAGAGATTTTTAAAGAATAAGGAACATTTTGTTAATTAATCTTTTCCAATAACTTTGATATTTTGTAAATTCTAAGAAATATTTTTTTTTCAACACAAAATGAAACAAAAGTGAACAGCTTCATGAAAACTATACAAGTAAATATTTGTCAAGTTACCCAAAGTTATTTTCCTTTTTAGTTTACCAACAGAAAGGATTGAAGTTTCAAGCTCATTTTATTTTTAGCAAATGGAAAAGAAACTTTTCTTATTCCACACTTGTTTTTATATTTGTCCCATTTCTAATATAAATTTTCAAATTTTATATTCTTTGGATTGTTTTGTATTGACTGAAGTCGTTAGATATTTTAGTTTACTGATTTCATCTTTGTTGTTTTTAACATATTTTGACTGATATATTCCTCAGCATTCCTCAAGAATGTGTCAATGTGTGATCTTTAAAAGTTATTTGGTATTATTAATTTCTTCATTTTTATTCCATTACCAAAAACAAGTTTGATAAAGTTATGAAACTGAGCATGCAAATAAATGTTATTATTAACAAATAAAATAAAAAAAACAACAAAAATAATCAAGATGAAGATAACACTTCAAATTGAGATATTCTGAGTTATCTATTCTTAATATGGTCAAAGAAAAATTTATAGCTACAGAAAAACCACATAACGATATGGAAATGAAAGTGAAAGGAAGAAAGAATGAAGCAAGAGAAGTGGAGGAAGATAGAAAGAAAAGAACTAGATAGAGAGTGGGAGGAAGAGCATGTTCTTACGATATTCTTCATTTATCAGTCCATCTATTGGTTTGTGTTTCAAGTGTTCCACCATAATGCCATCCAATTTGTGGTCAACATCAGAATCAAGTTTTGTCCATTTTATGTCAGCCTCCTGACCCTCTGGAGGGAGAGTACCAATTATCTGGAAAATAAAAAAAACATTTCAAAATATTTTAGTCACGTCCCATTTCCATTTAATTCCAGTCACAGAAACTTTCCAAATTTTTATCTAATATTTTGTATTATGGCTTTTTTGTTATATATTCTGTCAAAAGTACATTATTAAACGTTTTATTACAAGACTATTTTTTTTTTTTGTCTTTATTGGTTTTTATCACTTTTTTGGCCATTTTTATTCTTTGATCATCACATGAAGAAATTTACTTTGCAAGCACAACCATCTGTTACAGCAGCTGTTTGGATGATGCCTGCTCAGGCACATTTGTGTTTGTTCAATACCTACAGTACCCACCTGAGGTTTATACTGCAACTATTCTGAGCAGGCGTTAGTTACAGCTTCTGGGAGAGAGAGTGCTACTCAAACCTTCGGTCATGATGACTTGTGACTTTATGCTATCCATACCATCGACAGTTTCTGAGCAGTTCTGTCTACCCAATTTCAATCAAAAGGCTTGGGATTTTGCATTCACTTTCCAAATGTGCCACATGCTGGCATCAACTCCCTAGGATGATAATTTCAAGATGTCAGCTTCCTGACAAATCGAAACATGGTGAGATTTGAACCCAAGTCCCAGAGTTAATTTGCAAACATTCTAACCACTAGGCCATACACCTGATTCACACACAAGTTTGGTTAGAGATTAATGAAAGTTCTTTGTTCGGGATACTTTTATTTATTTATTTATTTTTTTATATATTTGAAACCATTTTCCTTGTTTCTGGAAGATCCAATGTCTGAGTACTTTCACAAGCCATCATCAGATTTTTTTGTGCTCTGTCAGTTTCATTGTCTTTAAATATTGTTCTTTCATGAATCACTTTTTTCTTTTAATACATCTTTATGTGTCAGTTTGTGTTGCAGTGAAATTTTATTTATTTATTTATGAAATATATTTATTATGTTTGTTTCTATTACAATTGTGTCTAGCATGAAACAGACTGTCGCCTCTGAGTGTTGACTTCAATGTTCACTTTTATATTTACATACACTATCTGATATTGAGCACTTTATCCCATAATTATAGCACACTTTAAAACTATATATATATATATATATATATATATATATATAAGTAGACAGTGATGTCAACACCAAGTAGCAACAAGGTTTCATGCTTGAACACAATCATCAGACCATATATTTATATATGTGTGTGTGTGTGTGTGTGTGTGTGTTTGATGGACCAGGGCATTGTTGAACACATTTTGTATCTTTGCTGAAGCCCTATTGTTTCTGAACATTGCTATTGAACACTTTCTAGGCATGTCTTTTGTTTTTTCCTAGTATTTAAGTTTTTTTTTCCTTTCCAAATAATGGTAATTCTTCAGCAGTTCCATCTTGGCCATATAGGCATTTATCCTGTTGGTGAGTTTAGTTGGTGTGCACATCAACTACCCATGTTGTAACATCTTGGAGCTAGCTGAGGGTGTATAAAATGACCATTTCACAAAAAACAGTTGCTAACTGCTTAATGATTGTGTGCAAGTACATGAAACTATTAGTAGTGGTCAGTCATTGTACACAGGAAAGTTAAGAAAATATATATTATCTATATGAAAGAAAAAAACTATGACAAATTGGTAAAAACATCTTTTCTTTCAAAAACTGTTATATATATATATATATATATATATATATATATATAAAAGTGAACATAGAAGTCAACACTTAGAGGTGACAGTCTGTTTCATGCTATATGCAATCGTCAGGCCACATATGCTGTTATTTTTCTCGGCTATTTATATATATACGGGTCAGTGGTGCATTGTGGGTAGTCTATTGTGGCGGTTATTTTACCGGAAGTCGTTTATTTATTTATTTGGGTTAAATTATTTTGCTTGTTTTTATTTTTTGTTTCATATTTTATTTATTTATTTACTTATTTTTTAATCAGTGTTTTTTTATTAACATAGTAAAGATTTGTTTATATCACTTATTTAATAGTTTTGTTTTGGTTTGAGAATTTAATTAAAGCTATTTGTTCGGTTTTAGGGTTGATTGTTGTAGTTTATTCTAACTATTATTTTGGCAGAAAGTTTTTTTAATTTGTGTTTATTTAGGTTGATTATCTTTATTTGTTTTTTCTAACGGTAACTTTATTGGGATTGGTTAGTTTATTTATTTACTTGGATGAATTAGGTCAATTTATTTTACTTGTATATTTTCTCTTTTCGGTTTTTAAGTAACATAGTATATATTTATTTATTTTTTATTTTTATTTTATTTTATTTTTTATTATTTTATTTTATTTTGTTTTATTTTACTTTTTTTTTTTATCATTATATAACAGTTATAGCTATTTTTTGTCCGATTTTTTGGTTTGATTTTTTAGTCTAACTAATATTTTGGTCATAATGGTTTGCTACTTTGTTTATTATTTACTTTATTTGGGTTTGTGGTATTTTTTGTTTTGCTTTTTGTTATTTTTATTATTATTATTATTCTATTTCGTCTATTCTAACAGGTGTGATTTGGTAATTTTGCTTATTTTTATTGTTATTTTGTTTACTTGTTTATTTATTTGTTTTTATTTTATTTTTCAGTTTTCAATTTTTTAAGTAACGTAGTAAAAATTTGTTTTCAGGTCTGCATTTTGAGATGAGCTCAGATCTTTTATTTAATAATTTATTTTGGTCAGGGAAAGTAATGATAGCTATTTTTTCCTCCAAGCAAAGTTTGCAAGTTTTTGATTGGTTGTTGTAGGCTGATGATCTTTTCCTTATTTTCCAAGATATTTTTGGTGTGATGTGCATTTTGTTTTTAATTTCCCAGATATACTTAGAAAGCATTGTACTGTTCGCATATTTACTATATGTGAAAGTTGTTTTGTGTGTATAATTTCTTTGTTTCCAGGGTCCTTCAGTTACTCCCATGTATACTTTTTCTTCATTATCTGGTGATTTTATCGGGGCTTGGTATATTACATTGTTTTGTAAACAATTTCCGTTTAAGGGACATTCATTCTTTATTCTCCAGTTGCACGTGGGTTTAATTTGTTCATGTGGTTTGTTGATAATTTTCCTGATGTGCTTTTTCATTATTTGTGCCATGTTCTCGGTGCAGCTGTAGCTGATTTTTACTGTGTTTTTGTTGAATATTTTGTGTAGGGTGCTTGATTCCGGGAAGTGTTTGTGTAAGAGTTTGAAGAATATTTTTCCTACGTTTGTTTTTACGTTTTTGCTGTATGGTGGGTTGAACCATATGATATTTCTTCTCCTGTTGGCCTTTTTTGTGTTGAGTATGTGAGTGTTGCTGGGAATCCGCTATCTTTTAGGGCTGTTTCATAGTCTTTCTTAGCTTTGTTAAATATGGATTCATTGGAGGAATTGTCGGAAAGCCTGCGGTTAATCGATTTTGGTATCTGTTTGAGTATAGAAGGCGGGTGGTTGGAAGATGTGTGTATGTAGAGTGGTTTATCATTAGGTTTTCTATATGGTTTATATGTGCCTTTTGTTAGGTTGAAGGTAACATCTAGAAAATCTACTTCGTTTAGGTTGGTTTTTATATCTATGTCGAATCCATTGTTTTTAAAAATCTTTATTATTGCTTTTCTAGTTTTGTCTGTGTTTTGTTTGTTACAGTTTCTTACGATTATGAGACTGTCGTCCCTGTAGAGTCCTGTGTCATTTCTATCTATTATTTTGCTCAGTTCGTGTAGTAAATAAATACGTACGATTTCGCATGTCTTGCACCGTCAAAGCTTCCCATTGTAGTGTCAAATATCCCATCTTTCTTTATCCATGCTTCGTCATTGTAGAATAATAATGATTTACGAGAGTGCTTAATGATGTTGATTTTGCTTGGTTTTATTATTATTTGTTCCTGAGCTAATTTGATGGCCTTATCTAACATGCGTTCTGTTATGGATGGGTAAAATTCTTTTATATCTAATTGTAGGAATTGGCAATTTTGTTTATTTATGCTGTGGAACCAGTCAATAGTTGTTTTTGTATTTTTCCACTGGTTTACTCCTAACTTCTTCCTAAGTTCAGAATTAATTCTTTCTAGTATTGTTTTACTTATTTTACCTAGATCGCTTTTGGCTGGGTTTATGAGTCTACATGCAGGGTTGGTTTTGAAATTTTCTTTATGGTCTTTTAGTGTGATAAAGGATTGTGCCTTGCTAATACAACTTATTCAGTCATCTAGGTCTAATTTTTGCGTGATTGTTTTAGCTTCCTTATTGATATCTTGTTCTATTGTTTTGGGTACCTTTTTGTATGTTTTGGTTATGTTGTTCTTGAGTAATTTATTGTGCGTAGGAGGGCTTAGTTTGTATAAATTTCTCGTTTTGTCAGCATATATATATATATATATATATATATATATATTATATATGCACAGTACTTATTGGAAAGTGCCCAATATCAGTGATAGAGTGAACATATTTAGTTGGATCGATGTGAGTTTGTGACCCTGGGATTCATGCTATTTGCAATCGTCAGACAAACTGATTAATTTTTAAATTTGGGATTTATATATGGTTGCATATATCAGTGTTTTTATGGAAGTGGGAGGAAAAATTTTTGTTGGAACGTCACTCATCCTTACACAAACATACTTACACACATGTACACTCACCGGTGCTCACAAAAACAAACATATGTGAACAGTGCGGGAGTGGGCATATATACACACCCATGTGTTGTTGCGTAAATATGTACACATTTGGTTGCTGTATTCAATGTTGGATTGTGTAGTGAACATTTTTTTGTTTTTTGTGCTGTCAACGTGCAGACTGTTTTTCTGTTTTGTTTGCTGAATAATGTTTTCTTACAAGGCACGTATATACATATGATAGGGTCTGTGTAATATTATGATAGGTAAAAATTGCTATTTTTAATTTTTTAAGGCTGTGTGACACTATTTAGGGTTGCGAGAAAGAAAAAAAAGAAAGAAAAGGCGAGAATTAAATTTAGGTGATAAGAAGCCATCACGAAAAAGACACTAAGCGATGTTATTTTTTCTAAAGAAAAGTGGTAAGATTTTATTTTCATTATTGAGGAAGTAAGACACTGGATTTAATTTGATTTATGACAACGCGCCGAATAAAAGATAGCCGTCTGCCATGGCAATGGTGAAAATTTCAAACTGGTCGAGTGACCTACGGGACAGAGTGCTAAGAGATAATATTAATTAGGTCATGCACTGACCGCGAAACAAAATGTCCGCTGGACCTCCCGCATAGTACCAGAAAGAAAGAATGAATAATTGGCACTAGCGGATATCGCCAGATGACCACCCACTTGTTTGGCAAAGGTCTCTATTGATAAAGTCCAGGTGAGATTCGGTTAAGATAAGAGTCTAAGGATTTGTTGTCGGGCAGAAGAAAAGAAAAAGAAAAAAAAAGGGAAGATTTTTTTTTTTTGAGCAAGATTTTTTAAACCGAGGCTAGTCTAGCCACACCCACACTGCTGCGCACCCATTGGCTGAATGGTGGTGTGAGCGGTAGGCGAAGGTAATCATGTGAAGAAGGAGGGGAGGCCTGTTGACGCCACTCTGAAGGGATCGGTGTGAGGTGCCACTGTGAGAGAGAGGGGAAATTCGTTGACACCCTCTGAGGGTATGGGTGAGATACCAATATGAGAAGGGAAGAATTTGGGAGGACGAAAGACTTCCAAAAATGGAAATTAATAATTCTTCCTGACTGAAGACAAAGAAAAACCCTTAATGCGGATTTAGAATTATCAACGAACCTCAAACCCCGACAGGCCCACCCCGGTTTTGGTTGGCATTCATATAAGCAGAGTCGCAACGAGTAAGTTCACAGTTGAATTAAGGAGTTCGCAGCTGAGCAGTTGGG
This sequence comes from Acanthosepion lycidas, assembly GCA_963932145.1. Classification (NCBI taxonomy): domain Eukaryota; kingdom Metazoa; phylum Mollusca; class Cephalopoda; order Sepiida; family Sepiidae; genus Acanthosepion; species Acanthosepion lycidas. The sequence goes on from CAWVQA010001329.1 coordinate 21,595, forward strand.
GTTAGACAGACAGGCAAGCAGTTGCAGTGAGCTCGCAGGAAGCTGACTGAGATCCACGCAATCACGACGTCAACTTCAAACCAAGAACAATTTATTTTTGAAGAAAGACTCACACCACCAAAACAAGTTTTACGAATATCGCCTGAAGATACACCAAAACCAGTTTCTTAAAAGAACAATTTAAGATGATAAGACTCGCCTAACAAACGCAAAGTGTCACGTATCCATATTAGCAACCAGATATAAAATATTGTTATTCCTTTTTAACACATTTGAACTTCGAGTTATTACTTTATTTTCTTTTACATATACTTGTGCGGTATTACCCTTGTTCGGACTCGACTTGCATTACAGCCCGGCGACCGATTGATTTCGTCTACCTAAGATAAAATCGCAACGTGGTTAGGTTAGACTAGAAATCCAAACAGTTACTTCGGTAACCAGACATTGGAGGCGAGTTGGGAATGATAAGGCTGATACCGAATCTAACCAGATTCCCATCCGAATTAGTAAAAGGTTAGAACGTCACATTTGGTGCCACGACCAATACCAAGTCACATTGTCATCACAGGACAGGATAGGACAGCGACGGCGTGGAGACAGACAGGGTGACGTCACAATTGGTGGCTGTGTTCAGGATAGCATGGCGGGCGCGACCAGGCAGACGTCACATTTGGGCAGCGACACTGGGGGACGTCACATTTGGTGCCCCGACCAGGATTCGAACCTGGGTTACCACGGCCACAATGTGGGCTCCTAACCACTAGACGATCATGGCCGTGGTAACCCAGGATATGTAAATGGTAGAAATTCCAATATGTAATACTTATTTATGCGGTGGTATTAATTTTACTGGGGGAGGGAGAAGTAAGTATAATTGTGGACTGATACGGTAATGGTAATGGTAATTGTGGTGCTGTAGAAATTGTGGACTAATACAGAAATGGTAATTGTGATGTGGTAGTAATGGTGTGGGGAGCAGGTGGTGATGATAACAATAATTAAAATTATTATGATGGTAGTTTGAACTAGAAAATAATTGGTGTTATGGTGTCAGCAGTTTCTCTTTTCATGTTTATACGGTCAATGGTGGTTTATGTAGTAGTGTTGGTTGTTTTTTTTTTATCCATTTGGCATAAATAGCGTGAAACCTAGGGTCACAAACTCATATCAATCCAACTAAATATATATATATATATATATATATATATATATATATATATATATATATTATATTTAGGATATTAAAACAAAAACATCGCTACACAATTACAATTATGTTTCAACACTACAAACGTGTCTTCTCAGGTGATGGTAAACTACCGGGGAGTGAATGATTATTTTAATTCCAAAAAGCGGAATACTTCCTCTTTTTTCTTGTGGAGAAAAAAAAAAACAAATTAAAAATAGGCTTGTGGGGTTTATTTGAGATATATATATATATATATATATATTAGTTTATATATATATATATATATATATATATATATATATATATATATTAGTTTATTTATATATATATATATATATATATATATTAGTTTATTTAGGTAGCAAACCCTCTTTTATACATGTTTTATTTTAGATAATTGATAAGGCACTGCAATTAAGCTTTTTATTTAAGTTTTTCTTGTGCTCATACAAGGGTTTCTTTTCTGTACACAAAGTTTTTAAAGACTGTTCAAAAGTTCTGCATATCTGTATGCTTTTGGCTATTCTTTTAGCTGTTATCAAGGGCAATTTTTATTTTTAATTAGATGTTTGTTTTTGTGTGTATCTTATGTTAAAGGAATGTTTTATTTTCCAAACATAGTCAGCACATTGTGGCTGTGTTCATAGTTAATGTTATTGAGTGTTGGCTTTTCCTTTATTATTAGAGCTTATATATGTGTACAAATATATAGAAAAATAGGTAAGAACTGTTAGGTTAATAATCCAAAGTTCTTTAGTATTTTTGTTTTTATCTTTAATAAAAAATACATAAGTAGAGCCTAAATTATAATTATTTTTTTAAAATATGATTCCATTCCTACATAAGAGTTCTCATGTTTCAAAAGCAGAAGCTAAAAACTTCAATTTAATTATAAAAATTAAATTCAATTAAAGTACCCAACTCCGTTTCATCCTCAAGCAAATTTTGGAGTAATTAATCTTGAAATTTATGGAGCTTTATAAGCATATTCATTCGTAATATTAATTACTATGGAAACAGCTAAACCAATTATTTTAATAAGGGGTGTAAGGGTTAACATATTGTATCAACATATTTCGGAAAGAGGTCAAGTCAAGGTAGGGTTGGGGCTTTCAAGCGAATGATGACATCCATTTGATGCATATTGTCTGGTCTATTTCAGCAACAGAGAGTTATTGGCATTATTGTTATGCCGTTAAATTCATATTTGTATACCTAAAGATTTTTTTCTAAAAGGTTTGTTTGTACAAAAATACGTTGTATTGAACTACAATTTGTTTTTTTGATGACTTCATAAAGGGTTTTTTATCTTATGATTGGGTTAAGCTTTTAAACCTTTTGCTTAATTGAAATTGTTTATAGACTATGAAATTTTAAAATTTTAAGCTAATTATTTAAGGCAAAAATTTGTTGATGTCAGCAAAAAATTGTAAACTCATGACTATGAATTAATAAATTTTCATTTTTTAGAAACTTAATGTGTAATTTTTCATGTAGGCATAAAGGGCATGGGTCATCCCAGGTTTTACAAGTTCTTGTTCTATTTATTATTTTCCATTTTACTTTTGGTGTTTTATTCGTTTCCTTTAAATGCCAAAAATATTTGGATAGGAATGTCAAATTTCTATTTCTAATATTATTGAAGGAGCTTTTGTGTTGTCTCCACCTAATTTTAAATTCATTCTTCGTGGATACAATATATATCATTTCAATTTTAGGAATCTCAATGGATGAGATTGTGCATTGGTATAACACAGATTCTTTGTGGCATTTATTTTCCAATGAGCAGTCTTCCAGGTTTTCTACAATCACATAATTTTTCATTATTTTTGTCTAATTTTAGTTTAGGGTTTTTAATAATATTTTGGCATTCCTGTTTTTCCAGGATTTTATTATGTTTTTTTAGGATTCTTTCTAGATTTTCAGTGCAGCTGTTGCTTAATTTTAAGGTGTTTTTATTAAAGATCTTGCTAAGTCTACTATCAGTAGGAAAGTGTTTTTCAATTAAAGCTAGGAATTTTTGCCGTAGCTTAATACTAACCATTTGGTTGAATGGCGGGGTATACCAAATGATTTTACCTTTCCTGTTTTTCTTCAGGTAAGTACTATTGTTTCTATAATTGATGTTAGTGTTTTTGTATCCACTATTTTTTTAGAGCTGTGTTGTAAAAATTAGTGTTGTTGGAATATTTCTTCATTTGTGGAGTTCAAGCTTATTCTTTTCTCTATTGATGAGGGCATATGCTTAATTGTAGATGGAGGGTGGTTTGACCTAGGGTGTACATACAAGGGGTTAGCATTGGGTTTTCTGTAAGGTAGGTTCAATTGGTATACCAGTATCAACAATAAGCCTGATTGCACCCTAATACTCATATATTCAATTCCTCGATATTCAAGATTATTACATTATATATATATATATATATATATATATATATATATATATATATATATAAAATTATGTACTAGCATGTATGATAAGTTTTAAAATTTCTGAAATTTTTTAATCAAAGAAACATTTTTTATTTTGGCAACTCTAGATCTGAAATTGTCTTTAAAACACAACATTCTTAAATCTTTTTATGTTATTCGCTAAAAGCAAAAATCATCATATAGACGATTTCTATTTATACATTTACTTGGGTCAAATGTCAAGCACATTATACTCACCAAATAATGAGGTTTGTTGGGAGTGGAATACTGAGCAACAATATGATCACCATGGACATCTAAAATATTTGTAGCTCCAATTCCTCTTTCGGCTGAAATGGGGGGGGGTGAGAGAAAAAAAAGAAAGAAAAAGAAACAGATTAAAATTCATTTTCTGATATGAGAAGAGACAAAAACATTGCAGTGTAGAAGAGTTTTAATTGTGTACATTGCCTAACAATATTGATGAATGGAATTTCAAGACTACTAAATATTATGGTGTGTGTGGGGAGGTTGTAAAACAAAGCAAATTGAAATTTAAGTTATTATATGAGTTATATGATTGGTATTAAATCCTCAGGGGAGATTGATGAAAGGCTTTCTACTAGAAATACCTAAAATTCAAATTCAGTCATGTTATCAGATAGTGAATTGGTGTGAATTATAATAAAATCATAAAAATAAAAAGGATGTGAATGGTGCAATGGTTAGTGGCTTGGAATGAGAAAAAAATGGAGAAACAAGTTCGTTACATTTACTTATGAGCAAATACTTTTGGGAAAAGGTATGAATTCATCTCTTTCTCCCAACAGCTATGAGTTAAATTGCAGAACACACTGGGCTTTTCAGCTGTGGTTGGCAAATATCTAGGAGGAGGATGACAACTCTGAATTTAAAACCATATTAACCAAATCATGAATTGTCCTTTAACAAGGCAGAGCCGCCAGACGCCACTCTTGCCATGATTATGCTGAAGATATCAGCACTAGATTGGATGTGGTCAATGGTAGAATCTAAAAGACCAGATTTGTTGCATTGAAGTGTAATGGTGTCATGCAAAAAAGATCCTTCATATTTGACAATTAATTATTTCAAATCAGTTGGAAACTGCTGGGACAAACAGAGCAGTTCCTTGTGTCTCTTGATACATCCCCAACTGAAACCGTTATGATGAGGCACACAAACAGCACCAGGAAGAAGCATGTGGGGCTTACTAATGAACATTAATTAAAGGATAAGGTTAAAAGAATTATGAAATATATTTAATTATAATAAAATGGATTAATACATGGCATTGTTGGAGTTTGAACTCGTAAATTAAAAGGGTTTTAATGAGTAGGACCCAGTAAAACAAGAGGCACCCACCTTTCACCAATTGCTGACAAAATAAACCAACCAAAATTTTAAACTGGTATTTGTTAATTTTTAATACTATACAACTTTTTTGCCTTGGTCCTTGACTGGGGTCAAGAATTTCACTGACCCACCAATGAGGAACAAGAGAATGAAGACATCAAAACTGTCTCCATGATTTTATTGCTAAGCTCATAGGCCAAACAACTTGTAACCTGACACATGAAAGAAACCTATTCAAGAGAGAGTGAGAGAGAAGGGGGGAAGCAGTAATAAAGAGATGAGTGGTAAGATTCAGGCCATTAATGTCCTGTTAAAGTTTTTTTTGTCAGTTTAACAATAAAAGTAGACATCAATTTACATATCATCATTATTATTACATATGTAGATCCCTTGTTATTCAAGAGATTTGATCCAATTTCAAACCTGGTGGGATAGTTAATCTTTAGTAATATATACTGACAAGGCAAAGAAATGATTTGACTGGAATCAAAGTCTGCTCAGATCAATAATCACAATGTGAGTGAATAAAACCTTGGTCAAATGTAAACATGCACACTCTGAAGCTACCTGTCAGAAAGTGGTAGACAAACTTGCATCTGATCATTTTATACAAATAACTAGTAGAAAAGCATGAATCCACTTTTTGTGTTCTTTTCAGTAAATATTCAAAGGAAATGTAATTGGCATGTTGATAGATAAGCAGGTTGATGAACATTCAGGTAAGCCAGTCTCTCATTATTACTTCACCTGACCAGGCAATAACAACAAAAAAACTGTTATACTCATTGTCAACAGTCATATTTATCCACATATGTAAAATGTAATGTATATACATACATATTATGTAATTCATTTCAAAGAATGTGCAGTTACTACACTTAGATCTGAGGTAGACATGCTGATTGCTGATCCATACATAAATATTGGTAACATCATTTTTTTTAAATTATGACAGTAGAGAAAATGAAGATTGAAATTAAACACACACATGTTAATGCATCTTAAAAACAGACAACTTGTAACAAGGATTTTATTGCAGCATTACTGCTAATCCCCATAATAATCCCCATAAATAATGACAAAATTGAATTTTTATTTTTTAGTTTTGTCAGCAAGTGAAATACTTACGACTTTTTAATCTTGTTACATTCTGAGTTTCAGTGTTTATAACAACAGCAGTCTTTAAAAGAAAACAATTCTCATGTCAAACTCAAAACCAGTTTTAAAATAAAATAAAAGGTTGCAAACTCTTGAAAAGAAAAGTAATTTTACTCAAATAAAATTTGACATTTTATTTCAAAATTTTAAAAATCTATCTTTTGAGGTTGAAACAAAATTTGAAAATTGATTAATAAGAACAATAAAAGACCAAATTTAAATAAATTTGCTGAGATTCAAACAAATTTAACTGACTTGGATTTTGTGTATTTTCCAGTACAAACATCCAGCCTTTATTTAATGCTACCTTGCTGTCACTAGAAATCTTTGATACACAACTTCTAAAATCCAACTTTTAAACTGTCGACTTCTAAAATCTTTCATACAGCAGCAACAACAAATAATTAAAAAAAACAAACTGAGATTATGTACAACAGTCAATTGATTTCCCACTATATACAATGTGACAAATGTTGATTCCCCTTCCTCACAGTGGTCAAGATCACTGACACAAAGAGAAATCTTGAAAATGTTGAAGGCACTAAAGAGACTGGATGTGTAAATCAGGTGAGAAGTGTATCAAAAGGAATTTATGAACAGAAATTGAGTGGGTTTGAATAATGATGAATAAAAAAAAGTGTTATAATATGGCTCCATATTAAATATTTCTTTCTTGTTCAATTAAATTATTATCATAGGCAAGAGCTACATTTTTTTTGAGTCATCTCTTGTCTGTATAAAATTGTTAAACTTTACAGGATCAAAAGATTAGCCCTCAATCTAGATTCGTTTTTCCCATTCAATTTCTCAAAGCCTACAACAGCATGTAAAACACATACACACAAATATCAATTAATATTTATTTTTTCATCCTGATTTGTGTTTTTCTTTTGCTCCCATAGAAAGTGATAAGAACTTTTCTTTTTCTCTCAATGAATTGTTACACACAAAAACTGGTATCATTCTTTTAATTATCTCCCTTCGTTAGTGATAAGGACTAATCAGTCTCTTAAGCTGGCACAGAATCTGATGAGAACCAATCCCTTCCTACTTATCAATTGACAAAGTTCATTAATAGAATGAATTGTGACGGCTGAATTTTATGGATAAGTTTTCTTTTTCTTCTAATTGTAACACATAGAAACTGATATTTCATTTAATTTATTAAATGTAAAAAACTATAATGATATATAAAAATTAAATCTTAAATTGCCAATTTTTGGTTAAGAAGTCAAGAAGGTAGGGATAAAAGTTTCTTAACTTAAGGGGAATAAAAATAAATAAATTCTAATGTTTCAACTTACTAAATTAGTAAGATTTTCAAATGTGAATAGGTCAACTCTGAACAATAAATTTAAGTGAAGAAGTGCCATTTTCCTGGCATATAAAACATTCATGAAAGTCACAGGAAGTTTTTTGCATTATTTGGTAATTTTTGATACATTTGGTTAAACTAGCTTTGATAAAGCAGGGGTCTGCTTCATCAACTTTGCCATCTCACAACAGCAGCTGGTCAAATGATATTAAATAATCAAGTTGGTGACATAGATTATGAAAAGATCAAATAGTTTGGATCCTTTACTCCAGATTAATGCCTTTTATAATGATAAACATTCATCCACGCATAAATATGCTTTTCACTAAGATGACCTAAATAGGCACTGTATAGTTTTTCATTACTAATTGCTAAAGAACTTATGGTCATTTTATAGTAACTGGAGAGTATATATATATATATATATATATATATATATATTCTGAAGTACTTCCTTAGGTAGAGGTTTCAACCTAACAAAACCACAAAATACGCTGAGGTTAAACTCCATATTAAAAACAAAAAACTGAACTTCTACCTGATGTTTTTCAACGGTACAATCTTTTTTTTTATTTTTAATTTTGGATTAGTTTGATTTTGTTTTAATTTTGTGTAGCTTTTTATCATAACACTCAAGTCATTTGAATTATGACCATAAAGTAAGCAGTGTGGGTTGGAATTATTTTGTTATTTCTCATCCACCAGTGTGATGGTCAGAGAAGAAATGTAAAACCTACCTAAAATTTGTAATAAAATGCAACAAAATCTAAATAGAAAATTAAAAACTGGCAATTCTTCATATCGGGAATGAAGATAATTTACAAATTTTTGCTTTTTTTTTTAATTGCAAATGATGAAAATTTTCAGTTAAATAGTTTCATAATTGTTCAGATCAGCTCTCCATTATGGTACTTGGACTTTATGAATTTAAGTTCTCTACAAGATGGGTAAAGAGCTCTCATCAATTTACAGTTGAATTCGTTAGATCTAACCATAAATTTTATGCTAACAGTTCTTTTTCTCACACTTGTCGCTTGTGGAACTCCCTTCCAGCTATATGCTTTCCAGCCAACTTTAATCTTAAAAAATTTAAATGCAATGTCAATCACTATCTACTGTCCTCTGGATTACTCTTACTTTGTTTCTAACTCTTTAGTAATGTTTTTTCTGTTTCTCTAATTCTTTTACACCCAGTAATCCATTGTCTTAATGGCTTTAATTCCTTGCTTGGGGTGTACTCAAAAAAATAAATAAATAAAAAAAAAAGTAAAAAAAACAAAAAATAAATTTAAAAAAATAAAATGGTTAACTGTTTATAGAAGAAAATCAAGTGAAGACCCATTACTCAACAGCAAACACTTCAATACTTTATCTACTCAATGATTCATTATATATTGTGAAATAACTTATGGAAAAGATTTTTTTTAAGTGATTAAAACATGAATAACATTGTTGCTGAGATCCATTCAGTTAGAATCTTATTCAGCAGAATATCAATGAGAATTTTCAAAGAATTTCCAAACAATCTTTACACTTACTAACTGAGATCTCCACACACTGCTAAATACCAGCCGTTTATTATCACTGGCCCAACATCTTTCTGGGAGATTGAGTGTAAAAATGCCAGGAAATTCATCTCCTAAAAAGGACATAAGAAATGCAATTAAAAAAAAAAAAAAAATGCATAAAACATTGGATCAAAGTTTAAATTTCTTTCCAGATGATAATTCCAGCACTTCATATGAAATGGATGAAGTGAAATTCCTGGTAAAATATTTCTGGACATTTTTTTCTTTTGTTAGATCAGTTTCAGTATTCTTACTAATTTTGTTTAAACTTCAATCCACTGATTTTAATAGAGTAACCAGAATTAAATGTAAAATTTTAAAGAACAAATTGGAAAAAAAAAAAATAATATTTTTGGAATTCAAGTTGAATACTGACCAAATAAATTAACAAAATCAATAATGAAATTTACCTTGTACATTTTCTACAATGTCTAATATAACTTTGGTTGTTTTTTCTATCCAGTCAATCTGGAAAATAAAATATCTGGGATGACACAGATTTATGCTTGGAATATTGTGTAAAGAAAAATTTATAAAATAACCACAATAAATATTAATAAAGAAATCGAAATATCAATTTAAGTCATGGAAAAGAAATTATTCAAATGTTATTGATTATACAAGTGATGTTGTGGCTTAAACAACAACAATTTCATGTAAAATTGTGCAAATCTTACTGTAAAAGAATGGAAAAAAATATTAAAATATTGATCAACAATTTTGTTAAACTTGTCACATTATAAAAAACATACTAAAAATGCTAAAAAAGCTAAAAAATTTCTGTCCATTTCACAAAATCTGACAAAATGACTAAAACTTTTTTTTTTTTTATATTTCTTGGATAGAGCAAGAACTTTTCAGCACCCCCTCGTAATTGCTAATATTTGATAGCAATCTTTTACCTAAATATACAAATCAAAATATTAAATCTTTGAGTTCTATGGTTCATCATCAATTGTAGATAAGGATCCAAATAAAGTTTTACTTACAACTATCAATCGACTGCATTGATAATGTGGTCCACCAAACGGATTGTCAAGGTAGACAACTTTGGTTCCATCTGGACTGAATACTGGAGAACGTACAGCTCTGTCTTCACCACCAAAACCTGCAGGAGAAAATCGTTAAAATCTCTTTTCCAGTTGTTGTCATCTACTGGGTCTGGGGGGCAGGTGGGAGTGTTACAGATGTTTGGTTTTTTTTTTTTTTTTTTAAGCAATTGATTTTAAAATAATTTGATCTAAAAGATACTTGATGTCACATTTCATTATTTTAACAATGTGTTTTCAGAACATTTTGAATGCAAATATATAAATTTGAAACTTTCTGCAACAAATTAGAGGCAGAGTAGGGTTTTATATTTGGTAGGATTCAAAGTGATATTTTTCTTTTTACAAATTATTGATGGAACCTGAACAAGATGTTATTCAGCAAAATAATAGTGAGTACTTGTTTGAATGATACATTAGAAGAAGAAACACTTTTCCATGGACAAGGAATTCAATAGGGGTATTGTCTTCATATTGTAAATGTGACTCAGTTAATAAGCATACAGCTAATATGGGATGCTATTCCACATGAAACAGATTTTCTGAACCTGTCCTCTTCAGACTGCCTTTTTTTTTTTCCCACCACTCCTTAACAAACTACTTTGTCTGGTTAATGGTTCCAACCCTTTCAATATATATATATATATATATATATATATATATATATATATATATAAAATGACCTTTAAACAAGACTTGATCTTACACAAGTAGAAAATTGTATTTGTATGCAAATAAATACATTTGAGAATATGTGAAATGTATTTGACGCTGTCAGAGGGGGAAAACAGTAAACATGTCTAAAGTTTGTAATAGAGAAGAGTTATGTTTAGATAAATATCACATGTGAATGACAAAGTCAGAAGTTTGGACAGCACAAAAACTGATAAACAATTTTCTTAGCCAATTTGTTTCAGAGATTTTGTTAAAATTTTTTGATCACTGAAACACCAGGATTGAAAAAGATGATAATTGTTGCATTTTTTTTTATATTTGCTTTCTTTCCCCTCAAAAAGATCATTAATGTTCTGAAAGATGTTAAATTTGTTGGAACACATAAATTATAGTTCTGTATTTTCAGTAATACTAACAATAATTCCTGACCATTAATAATCCCTTTGTTACCAATTTTCAATGCTTAGAGATAAAGTGACAAAATTTGGTCAAATAAAATTCAAGTCACAAATAAAATAAAAAGTCATAAATAAAATAATTTTTTTTCATAATCTCCAAAGTTTTGTCCTCACCACCAGAAATATTGTTGGTGTGCAAAAATGTGATGGAATAGAGGTAAAGTCAGTGGGCAGCATTAAAAAAAGTTGAAAACTTATCAATGTATCGTGAAGTCAAATGCATTTGGTATGAAAAACTGATTGTTTCAATTTCTTTTTCCTTTCCTCTCAGAATTTGCTGCGTCATTCTCTATTTGGAATCCTTAGAAGTTTTGAAGAATTTGATTAATAAATCCTACTTGATATGACATCACAGATTACATAAACAGAAAGTTAAAAATCTAAAAGTCAATCAGAAAAAACAAAAAAAGTAGATAAATTAATAAGACACTCACATTTGACATCTTCACCAGTTGTTTGGGCAAAGTACAATTGACTCCTGGAAAACAGAATTAAAATCTTTCTTAATAATAACAATAAAAATAATAATAACAAAATATATTCAAATATATCTTTCTTCAATATTTTTAGGTGTAAAGTATTCACCTCCTATTAAAAAAAAAAAAAAAATCTTTCTTTTTTATCATTATTTCAATCTTAATTGCTATTGATTATTAATAAAAACAAATTGGTCACCTTGTTACTTAGCAACAGAATGTTTAAATTTCAAAAGACAGATAAAAAAAAAAAAAAAAAAAAAAAAAAAAAACTTATTATTTTATTTATGACTTTTTATTTTATTTGTGACTTGAATTTTATTTGAATTTTTCTTAAAAGGAAACTTAAATATGAGAAATAAATAATATCCTTTTTAATTTCTCTTAGTTTAATTTCCTAGAGAGACCAAAACCAATTGAGCGAATAAGAAACTTTCTAAAATAAAAAAGTTAAAGTAAAATCATTTTCTCTGGATCCCTTCAATAATATTTTGAAAAACCCCTATGAACTTTTATTTTATGAATCAAAAGTTTAGGAATTTAAATTTCTTTTTCATGAAAACTTGTATAAAAAAAAACAAAAAAAATTAAGGAAAGTCTAATTAACTTCATCCTAAGTAAAATATGGCAAGTTCCCTACTTACAAAGTGAAATCATACTAATTATGGCTTTAGTCTGTGGAATTACAAGTAGTTTTAATTGTATTTTTATGAACAGCTTTAGGAAAAAAATATATGTATAGATTTTTCTAAGCTTACTTGTAAAAATTTAAACATAGCCTAAAATTTTGATCCATTACTCTGTGTGTGTGTGTGTGTGTGTGTGTGTGCGTGCACACACATACAACATGCACACAAGGAGTTGCTGAAAATTCTCAGCCTAATCAAGCAACTCTTAAAAGAGAAAAAAAAAAAGAAAGAAAAAATGAAATTGATTTCACTTTCTTTTAATTCCATAACATTTGGAATCAATACTGAAAATTTAGTTTTTTTTGTTTTTTGTTTTTTTAAATCTGATGAATTAAATCTTATGATTAAAAAGTCCAAGATATGCAGGCAGGGGATTTTCCTTAATAACACCATTTTTGTGGCATGGTTCAGAAATCTTGATTTAAAAGTATTCAAATCTGCAACATGGTTCAGATGACAACATCCACATCCTTTGACAATCTATTATTGTTAAATTTAAAAATTCTCAGAATAAAAATCTACATACACTGAAGTAAAAATAACTGATGGGTAAATAACTCAATAGATTTTACAAGTACATAATATGAAGATAAAAATTATTCTTACATATTTCCTGCCCATTTTACTTATTCAAGTACCCGGAAAATCTGTGTTACATTCAAGAAAATTCTATATGAAGGACAAATCCAGAGACATTTGAGAAAAAAAAGCTTTAAATATTTTTCCATTACTTTATTGCTTTTGTAACTCTTTATTTAAAATATTTACCAAACTGAGCTTAATCTGGCTCATAGCTTTTTACCAGAATTCAAAACAACCATTTTCCTGGGAAATTATTCATCTATCGCAACTATCAAGCAGGCTCTTGCTAATTCATTCGATCTGGAGAGGAGTTATTCACTTTTCCATACATACATTGTTCATATCTTATATTGAAAAAGTTATTTGCCTATCATACTTTTCATGAAAACATACAAAGAAATTCAATTGTAAAAACTGTTCTAATGAAGATTTAAGATGTAAAAAATGGCAACCATTTGTATAAAATTTGAAGTTGCAAATTAATAATCATGTAAGTTTAAAGCTTTAAAATAGATTGTAAGGTTGCCTTGATAGATAAATGTCTAATAACTTCAGAGTTTGCAAAAAGTAAAACAATACAGAAAATTGCGAAGAATGATTGACATGTATCTGTAAAATCTATTGAAGATATTCATTGTATATTTGGTAAGGACAAGTTGAAGATTTAATCTCCCTAAATTCTTTGTTAAGCTATGAAATTTAAATGAGCCACATAACAAAACTTATCATTCAAATTCTGATGAATAGAGCATGCAGCAGAATCAGACTAGAAATAGGACAAGAACAGTGTGATTTTGTTAATGACACTGGAACAGAGAATGTGATATACATGCTCAGAATGATATCAGAAAGAGCAATATAAATGCAGAAGGATGTCTACCTATGTTTTATAGATTAGTCAAAATCATTTGAGAGAGTGAGTCAAAGAACTGTTGGAACTGCTAGGTAAGTATGATATATTTGGGAAGGATATTAAATAATCCAGAACCTATATTGAGAGCAAACTGTATGTATACAGATAGAAGATGAATTCAGTTAATATACAAAAATAGTGGTGTAAGACAAGGATGTGTCTTTTCACTTTTTCTGACTTATTCAACCTATACAGTAAGGAGATTCTGAAAGAATTGCAAGTCCTACCAGGATTCATTATTGGTGGCCACAATCTTAATAGACATGCAACTGACACAGTGTTGATAGTAGACACAGAAAAGCAATGACAGGAACTCCTACAGGAGGGTAGTAAAGGGGGAACAAAACTCTGGTTCTACAGAAGAATGTTGAGAATACCATGGACTGAATATGTGAGCAACAACAAAATTAGAGAGAAAATGAAAACAAAAAGGACACTTATAATTAACATCAGAAAGAGAAAGTTGAAATTTTTAGTGCACATAATAAGAAAAGATGACTTTAAAAATTTGACACTCATGGGACATATTGGAGGGCAAGGTGGACAGAATAAAGCAACGCATAACCTACCTAGCGAGATTTTGTAAATGATTGGCAGAATAGGGATTAGGAGTGATAGCATAAAGACATACTTTACTAAGAGCTACAAAAGACAGGAAATGCGAGGAGTCATGATTGCCCACATCCTGAAGGGACATGGCACATAGAAGAAGAAGCAATGAGGAAATATAAACAACCAAACAAGATGTTGTTTCCTAAATCAAATGGCAAAACTTGAGACACCAATCACTTTGTCTTCTTTAAAAGATGCCCATTAGGAAAATCAAATAAAATGTGCAGAAGATTACAAGACTGATTTTTTTCAATTGTTCTTTTCCCCAACAAAAGCTGTAATGAGTTAGATGGGGCAAAAGTTGGGTGTGGCTACTGGAAGGGACAACACTAACAGAAGACATAGGTGATGTGATGCATTTTTGTAGGGTTATAGTTTGTGAAGTGGTGGGTCCATGGTGAGTGCCAGATGGTGTTGAATGACTCTAGTTTGTTTAGCCATAATTTCAACTGCCAGTCAACCTCTTCCTCCCAGCTTAAGAATTCCTTATATGGAGAAACTTCTTTAAATCTCTTTTGTTTATGCATTCATAATCTCAATCAATCATAGTACCATAAATAAAAGTTGTTAGTTTTACACTTGTTAATGAATATTGTTGAAGTTAATAAAGCTTACTGGTAATCACTGGTGACTTTCATAAACTTTTGTAATGACAACAAACTTGTTTAACACTTTTGTAATGTCAATGAATACTCATTGTCACTTTCGTAATGCTCATTGTAGTAGAGACTTTGTAATTGCAGATACAACTATAGTATGCCGTTGAACAATGCTAGTATCAGACACCTTCAAATAACACTCGCTCTAATAGTACTTGCTCGATAATACTCGCTTGAATGGTAATCTGTAGAGAATAGTGTAGAGAAGAGAGTAGCGATCCGTATAGTAATAGAAGATAGAGTAGAAATGGTGATCTGTATAGCAATAGAGGGTAGAATAGAAATAGTGATCAATCTAGAATTCAATAATACGATCACCTGTTTTGCTCACTGGCAATCTATATTCAAACTAAAGTCAGCAGTGATACTTTATTCCTATATAATACAAGCTTAGCCAGAACAAAGAGGAGTGAAGCCTATTCCTGCAGATATAGAAAGACAATGTCAGGATGCAGAAGTGGTGCAGAGTGGGCTCGTCAGAGTCCAAAGTAAGAGTGGCATTCAGCGAAGCATACAGCAATGAGGCCCACAAACAAATTGATATTTTTAGCCAGGTAGCTCGTTTATTTTTCTTGCCAGATTTTAGCAAAAATGTTCAATAAGTACTTACTTTCGAATTGGGCAATATGTCAAGCCAAGCCTCCAGGGTTCATGACACCAGCCAACCATCAACAAACCAGTTTCATCTGGAGCCCACCGTATCTAGTTATATAGGATATAGAAATATAGGAAAAGATTGTATACACAAAAGTAAAATTAATCAAAATAATATAGGAAGATGAAGAGTTTATAAACAGACAGATAGACAGAAGTATTTGCATTAATTCTACAAATAAATCTGTCTGTTAATCAATTTATGAATTCACTACCATCAAAATGAATGAACATTTATAAATATTTAGCTAATTTTCCTTTATCAAAAATTGTTAGTTTTATTAGATTTTGTAATCAATCTTTTCTTTTAGGGATTTTAATAATGCAAGATTTCATCAGATAATAAAATTTCAATAAAATAAAATTGATGGTGGAAAATTACAAGTATCTGTAATGGTGAAAATAGTCAATCATATTTTTGGAAGTTAAAGTTACAAGTGATGTGGATAAGAACTTGACAAAAAATGATGTTGGTAATAGACTACAAATAAAAAAAAGAAAGCCTGTTTAATCATGACTGCTTTAATAGCCTAATTGGTTAAAGCATCATCACTGAAAGAGGAGCTCTCAAGATCTGAAATGCAAATTAAACTTGTATCAAATGTTACTTCATTGTGAAAAGCCTTCATCTCAAAATTAATTCCAGAGCAGAGATTTTTTCTTTTTTGCTACCCTACAAAAAAAAAAAAAAAAAGGCTTTATATGTATGTATGTATATATATATATATATATATATATATATATATATATATATATATATATAAAAAATGGAAAAGTATTCTCATGACACATTTCGTCTTGATTTGACTTGATTGTATTAAATGTTATGTTGGTGTGACAACACATGTGCATGAACAAGGGATGGTGGGAATTTAAAATTGTTTTTTGAAATTAAAAAAAAAAAAAAAAAAAAAAAAAAAACTTGCAGTGCATGTGCAGTCACACCAACATAACAATAGTAGTCCGATGAAGTCCCAAAGGACAAAATGAATCACATGAAGACTTTTTCCATACCATTTTACCCCAATATTGTTCTTGATAAATAAATAAATATATATATATATATATATATATATATCTCAAGAGAAAATACATTGCAATGAAAAATATTTGTGTATTTTTATTATTTTCACTGTAAATTTCAGAGTAGCATTTCAACATATTTAAGAAACCTTGAAATAAATATTAAAAAAAACATGTTAATTTGATAAAAAAAGATACAGCTTTAACAGATTAAATTCACTATTGATAAGGCTCCCAAATCCAGCACACAAAATATACAATCTATCAAACCTATACAAAATTTTTATATAGCCTCAAATTCACACATGTGACTGATGTACTTTCTAAACAAAAAGCAACTTGGTATGCACTGACTGCCATCCTTTTATTTCTTTCCTATTTCAGTGCCATCTGCCCATCCCTGCTCCCTAACTCATTTGCTGGTACTATGTCGCAGTATATGCAACACAATCAACACCTGCATAAATTATATATGTACAACTAATGACTCATCAATAATTGATATGTATCTGTTTTCATCTGAACAATATTTTATACAAATATAATTTTCTCCAGATTTGAAAACATTCCAAAAGTGTCTTGAAATTTGTTAAATTTCCACTCATCCAAACAATACTTAATATAAAAATGAAAGTTTACAAATAATTTTGGGGGAAAATCTCAAATGAAGCAAAAATCATCTTTTTCAGGCATGTAGAAAAAAAAAAAAAAAGTTGTGCAAAACCCCTCACAACCTCTTGTGGAAACCTGTAAAAGAAAATCTGCTTTAGAGAATATATATATATATATATATAGTGTGTGTATGTAAATTATGTTTAGATAGAATGTATCTATAAAGGAACAAAATGAATAAAAAAAGACAAAAGGAAAAACTATTCTTAGCCAATGAGTTTCATCCTCCAAGGGTCCTTATCAACGATTTATTTTGTTGCACAATTTATATACAAGAACAAGGATGTCATTGGTTTATTATTCTTAAATTTATAAGCCTTGATAATCCAATGACATCCTTGCTTTTGTATATAAACATGTGCAACAAAGTAAATCCTACATTCCCTTGATAAAATCCCTCAGAGGACAAAATGTGCTGGCTAAAAATAATTTTTCCTCGTCTTATATATATATATATATATATATATATATTGATGGATGTGCATATATGCCCAGTCCCACACTGTTCACATATGTTTATGTTTGTGTGAGCTCCAATGACTGAGTGTGTGTTTGTCTGCATACATCAATGAGTGTACGTATGTGTATGTATGCATGTTTTTGTATGAGTAGCATTCTGACGACATTTTTTCCTCCTACCTCCATAAAAATGCCAATATACACAACCATATATA
Organism: Acanthosepion lycidas; assembly: GCA_963932145.1. Classification (NCBI taxonomy): domain Eukaryota; kingdom Metazoa; phylum Mollusca; class Cephalopoda; order Sepiida; family Sepiidae; genus Acanthosepion; species Acanthosepion lycidas. Next base: position 39,750 of record CAWVQA010001329.1, read on the forward strand.
AATCCAAAATTTAAAAACTAATCAGTGATCGCAAATAGCGTGAAACCCACGATCACAAACTCACATCAATTTAACTAAATATATCAGCTCTATGACTGATATTGAGCGCTTTCCAATAAGTACGACACACACACACTTCATACGTACATACACACACTTCATACGTACATACACACACTTCATACGTACATACACACACTTCATATATACATATATACACACACACACAAACACACTTCATATATATATATATAATAGATTATTCTTACCTGGCCAAGGGATATATCATCAGAAATACAATCCATGATACTAATTTCCGGTACATTTCCTTCCAAATCCAAAATAACAACAGTTGGTCGATGTTTACCGACCAATAATTCTCCCCAATCTTCATGATACACATGTTGGTCTCCCTACATAGAGGAGTAAACATATTTCATTCATGGATCATAATTTTAGAATCAGAAATAAATTTAGAGGAAAACTTTCAAATTTTTAACAGCAGAAAAAAAAAATGCAAAATGTGAAAATAGAAATTTTTAAATAATATTTATTAAAAAATTATAAAAAAAAAAAAAAACTTCTCAGGTTTGTTGCTTTGTCTTTTTGAACTAGCACCAAAGAAAACATATTTACATGCAATAGGCTGGTGAGATTCATTACCAACTCAAACTATAAAATGTTTGAGAATAATCTCCCCCTATGGTGTGTGTGTGTGTATATATATATATATATATATATATATATATATATTTTGTTCTTAAGGTATTAATGCCGCTAGAACATAAAGGGTTATTGGGAATGAAAGAGAATAAGAAGACTTTAATGAAGGGAAAGGACACTAAAAGAACAGGTTTCAGGAAGACAGAAGATGATGATTGTGGGTAGCAGGCAAGCAAGAAATCGGTAGGGAGTTCCACAGGTTAGAAGTACGATAATAGAAACTAATAAAATAAAACATACAGTTGAATCCAGCTAGTTCAACAGGAAAACACCGAGACCTAGTTGCCAATCTAGCAACAGAGATAATTTCATGCAGTCATAGCACCAAGGATGAAATCTCATCAGAACTATAACCACCAAAATATTTGTAGAAAAGAGTGAGGGAAGCCATGTCATGTCGGTGAAAAAGTAACTGAAGTCGAGATGCCAGGTCAAGATTGATTACATTACAAACTCTTCTTTGAATTTTGTCATGAATCTTGAAATATACATTAGGAGCACCAAATCAGATATGGCAGTAATATTCAATGCATGGATGAATGGTAGATCTATAAATGAACAAGATGGATTCTGCCAAGAATAATTGCCTGGCATGATACAGTGAAACAACATTCCTAGCAGTAAAACCAAGCAATTGATTCAATTTCAGCATTCCAATGTCATGTCAGTGGAAAATGTGAGCTCAAGAAGGTGTAAAAAATTGTTCTCCTGGAGGTTAGCATCAGTCATGCTGATGGTACACAGAAAAGTTTCTTTATGGTAAAAGCAGTTTTGTTTTGGAGGTAGCAAAATTAACAAGCCATTCTTTGCCCTAGTTAAACAATGATTAGAAGTCCTTTTTATGAGCAGTTGCCAGTTTTACTTTGTTTACCTGTTGGACATTTTATTAAGACAGGAATAAATAATTGTCATTAACATAAATTCTTAGTTGGGAACTGATGACATCAGGATAAAAATAAGAAATAATGCAGCTCCAAGAGAGTCCCTCCACCCCCATCCACATCAAGAGTGATGGCCTAAGGTTCACTGTTCTTATCTAAAGCTTTATAGACAAATTCAGTTATAGCTATTAACACATTGGCAGTAGACATAGAGAAATGGAAGCCATAAAAAAAAGTGATCTAACAAGTGCAGCAAACTATAGGGGTATAACTCTCAAGCCAATTGCAATAAAAGTTTACAATAAGCTTCTGCTAAATAGAATTGTCCCTACCATCGATCTACTCCTCCGCAAGAACCAGAATGGATTTAGAAGAGGCAGGTCGGTAACTGCTCAAACCCTTTCCATTCAACACATACTGGAAGAGATGAAAATTTCAACAAAGACATCACAGTCTGTTTTGTTGACTTTTGCAAGGTATTTGATTCCATCAACAGAGATCTCATGTTCAAAATCTTCCAACTCTATAGTATACCATCCAGAATTGTTGAGTTCAGGCAATTAGAGCTCTGCACAGAAACACCACTGCCACCATTGTATCACATGATGGCGAGACCGATTCCTTTGAAATTAAAGCAGGAGTTCTACAAGGTGACACATTTGCTCCTTTTTTGTTTACAGTTATTCTGGACTATGTTCTGCGTATTTCTCTCGACAACATGGAGGAAAAAGGACTCCTTTTGAAACTTCACCAGAGTAGTTGGTACTCTCTACAATACCTGACTGACATTGAATTTGTTAATGATGTTGCATTAATTTTTCAATGTATCAAAATGAAGAATCCTTACTGAAATCACTCAAGCAATCAGCAAACCAGGGAGGGTCTCTATTGCAATGTGATTAAGACAGAATATATCACAACGTCCCCTGAACCATCAGAGTTGAAGTCACTCAATAATAGAATCCATCAAAAGAGTACTTCAAATATCATGGATCTCAGCAAAGACTAACATTCACAAAGCTCTTGCATGTAACAAACTTCACAAGATTTGGTGTTTGACCCTTCCATCCTCTTTAAAAGTCCAAACATTTCAAACACTGATTGAACCAGTCCTATTGTATGGATCAGAAACTTGGACATTATCTGTTCATCTTGAAAGATGACTGGATGGAACATATACAAATCTGCTTAGAAAAACCCCAAACACCAGCTGGAGATCCTGTGCAACTCTTAACACAATTTATAGAAAAATGAGATCAATCTCTGCTGACAAGGAGGTCATCTCATCCATAGTTCTATAACATCCTTCTGGAGGTGTCTTCTCACGAAAGTTGACACCATGGCTCGAAACTCAGAGTTGGACAATGGGGATCTGTGGACAGCAATGCAGGACCGAGCAGTGTGGAAAGGGATTGTAATTGAAGTTCCGACCAACCACATGGAGGTCAAAGGATGATGATGATGAGGAGTGTATATTTAGATTCAGTGGAAATGGAGCAAGCAATAACTTTATTAGATCAATGGTAAAACAAAAACAATCTACCTGTAAATTAAATAAATGGTTCAGTTCGAAATTCAGTTGAAGGTTACTCATATTGACAAGCACCTGATGAAGGATGGGGGGGCACAACAGCTAAAACATTGTGATAATAACAACAAAGAGGAGAAAAATAGTCTGCATGTAAATACTGATAACTCCCCATCATCAGATTTTTCAATTTCATGCCTTTTCAAAAGAATCAACAGGAAATGACAATGAATAGCTTGACTGACCTTCGTCCATCTGTCCTTTTTTAAATGGACATCAGGCACCATTTACTTCTCCACAATAAAATTTAAGAGAGAGGCAATACAATCTGCTTTGTTGGCAATCCATAAACTTGTATAAAGAATCCACAAAGCATTTCTCTTATATTGCACAAATTATTTTTTAAGCTAAAAGTTGGCAAATATTCTGCCAAGAGGACAATAAAGGAAGAATTGATGTACATGTTTTAAGTGTGATGCTGTAACCAAATTTCTACAAGTCACCAAAAAATAAAAAAATAAAAAAAATTTAAACCCAAATAAAAGACAATTCAAAAGATTGGAGCCAATAAACATTTACAGCATTCTAATTAAATCTATGCAATATATAAATGTTTATTTTTCATATGGACAACAAAACACCAAACAATATATAAAGTAATTGTTTTATAATAAAATAATTCACATGCAAGTAAGTGTCTAATGCAGTAGATGTCTGATAAGATGGTGAGTTTCATTAACACAAAGTTACCTTTCATAATGCTTGTAAAATTTCATTTATTTGGTGCCTTCATTCCTAATAGTCATTTCCCTTTTGAAGAGACACGAATTCTGAATCTTTTTTTACAAACTAATGTCCAAATTTATCTGGAGTTTCTTGATGCTCTTCATTTTAACAACACATTACAATAATAATAATAATAATAATAATAATCTACATAGTGTTGGACAATAATGATATTAGGTTGGTGCAAAAATAATGTCGTTTTCTCACATAGTAACATATGTGAGAAAACGACATTATTTTTGCACCAACCTAATAACTATATGACAAGAGCTAGAAGTATGAATCAGCAGTAGCAACTTTAGTGAGAAGTTAGGGTAAGAGCAGAGAGTTCATGTCACTTCTTGAGGAAAACGTGATAGCTTTGCTGAGGTTGTTAACAGTTAAATGTGCCACTGAAAGGACATGAAGGAAGTTATAAAAGTTTTAGTGAAGAAATGGAATTAACATAAAAGGTTAGGTGGAGTGAGTGTGCAAGAGAGAAAAGAGAATACTAAAAGATTTAACAGGAAGTTTTTGAGAAAAATTCATTTTGAAAACATTTTCAAAGGTAAGCAGAATTTTTTTTGTCTTGCTGAAAACGAAAAGAAAAAAAGCATGGAAAAAAGAAAAAGTGAAAGAGAAAAAAGAAAAGTCAACCTTCAGAGTGTCCTTTATAAATATAGGACACTGGCTCTTCTGCTTACCACTTAGTAGACTTTATTCTTTTTTTAGTGTAGAAATCATAATGTATACAAATGTATTTTCCTCACAAAACTATTCTTTCTAGCTCTGTAAATGTAGAAAGACTTCATGAAAATGAAATTTGCATATAAAATAAAAATAATTATATCTTATATAAGTATGCAAAACTCACAAAAAGTTAAAACATTAAAGTGAGAATCACAAACTAGTTTCATTAGTGACTTTGATACTTATCAAGTGTTATATACTTGTGACTTTGATCCTTATTAAACAGAGTTTAATAAATGATACAGTTAAAGTGCCTAATAAGCTGGTCTCATTAACCATTACAACAGTAGTGAGTTCAATTTTGCATGTGGGCACCTTCATAGTTGTGACTGTTCATAACTAATTTTAGTTAAGATCAATAAGAAGAGTTCATTGAGAAAAAGGAAAAAATGATTTCAGAAGCAAAGTATTGTTAAAGTAAGATGACACCCCTTGACCCTTAAGATACATGTGAAGGGAAGACAGACCCTGGCTTTGGTTTCACTTGGTTTATTCTCATCATCTGGGGATTTGCTGCTTCCTTTCGAGTCAAAGAACGACGTTCCTTTTGGAAGCTTCTTCTCTGCAATAAAAGCTAATCTCTTTTCTGTAACTGACCATTCCAAACTTCCAAACTGACCTGTCAAGAATAAAAAAATAAAAAAAAATTATGGATATTTTATTGGGTTCATTTTCAATTATTTTTTTCATCAGGCAATGAAGTCTCAAACCATTTTGACTATACACTCATCCAAATATAAAAATTTGAAAGAGGACAAATGTTTAGCCAGTATTAATCTTCACATGCTGCATAAATTAAGAATGAAAAAAAAAAAAAAAAAAAAAATGTAACTTTACATTCAATTTTTTTATCTGCAATTATGACATCAGAAAAATAAAAATGTTAGACATTTTGCAGTAACATTGGTTTGGGAGAGTTTTAGGCTTGAAGTATTTACACCAGGGAATAAATAATACACTAAGGAGTTAATATTTTTAACAATGTAATCCCAAGGAGGCATCATAATAAAGCCAAATAAGAATTTCTAGTTAAGATGGTATATATTTTATTATTTATTCATTGCTGTATTGGGCCATAGAAATATATAGGAGGAAAGCTTTCAAGAGAGCTAATAAAAAAAAATATATATATATATTCATTATACTGTATATGATAAACAGAACAAACAATGGAAAAGTTCCAAAGAAGTGAATCCATACACATGTAAATAAAAAAAAAAAAAAAAATTGTTGTAAACTATGGTAAGGGTGTATTGAGGTTGGGGGAGACACCTAAATGATAGCTCTTACAGCTGCTAGAGCACAGAGCATAGAGTAAAGAAAGGAAATGAGACATAACAAAATGACACTATCTCAGAAGGCACAGCAACTTTAGATACAAAATGCCCATGGAACCAACTTCACAAAACACTGAGTCTTGGCTACTGCTGACTGCTGGTTTTCCCCATTGCTTTTATTGACAAGAGATGCTGGTAGAAATCTGGATTGAGATAAGTTGCAGAGAGGCCCGTATCTACACATACTAAGTTGTTCTGCTGCTAATAGGGGGAAACCCAGATGTAACTGGTTTTCACAGGCATGCCTGCATGCAATCCAGGGCCTCTTTTGTATGTGTACCGATGTGCATCTGTTACAAGACTGCCTTGTTGAAAGGGGTATAGGAAAGGAATCCAAATTGTTACTGAACCTTGAACACTTGTTAGTGACTATAAGATTTGTTTTCTCAAATACAAAGAACATAGAAGACATAAACCTCAGTGAGTCAAAATCAAAAAAAACAAAACAAATTTAACAATTGCATTGTTCATTTTTACATGAAAGCTAAACGCTAATCATTGTAAAATTTATCTGAAGATTTATTTATCTAATAGCATCAAGAAGAAAATTAATCACTAATATTCATTGGGAGTCATTTTGAGGATTATGAACAATGTAGGAACAGATTTTGTGGCTAAGATGGATTAATATCTAAAATTGTGCAGAAAAATATGATCATTCAAAAGGCATTACAAAATAAACTGGTGCACTTTGAATGAAACAACTTTGCCTGTGTAGATGTTTATACAGCTTTTCTTAGTTTGGTACAAGGCCAAATGGTGGGGGTGACTGAGAATAAGAAAGTATTTCAAATGAGAAGAGCTTAACTGTTTTGAAAATCAACATTCAAATTCCCAAGTTTTATTAACACCTGAACCCCATGGCAACAGTAGAAAATACACAACTCTTTCAGCCACCAGGCAAGTCAACTTAACTTGTGTGTGTGTGCGCATGAAAAGAGAGCGAGTGAGACTGCCTTCCTCCAATTATGTTTTGGAGAGTAAAAAAAAAAAAACAAATTGTAATAAATAATTGTAAATGATTGAGTAAGATGGAATTTCAAATGGAAATCCAGAGCACAATTTGCATATTATAAAGGATTAAGATAACATTAAAAATTAGGATAGTTTTCTCATTTAATCTTTCTTTGCCTCAAATTGAATTGCTTTCATGTTTCAAGGAATCAGTTTCTCTTTTCAAGGGTAATTAGTCCAAAGTAATCTCGTCTCTACTATTAGACAGATTTTTTCTTTGAACCTGCCTCTTCAGAATAAAATATCCAATTTCCTCTTGCATTGTAAACATGAAATGCACTCAATTGAGAAACTTCTGATCCAGATGTTTTACTATGACAGACACCTGTGACTATGTAAATATATTTGTCAATCATGAATAGTTTAGTAGGGAAAAAATGTCTACACAATGTCAGATTTTATTATGGAAGTAAAAGCTTTCACGTTAAAACTAGTATTAATAAATCAGTGTGGGTAAAATTTTCAGGGTTTATTTATATGATAAATAGACCATGTGAGTTTTAGTTTATATCTGTTATTAAAAATACTGATAACTTATTTTAGGGACTTCAACATAATTACAACATAAATCTTTATTTATAAATAAATCTAAAATATATTGTTCAAAGAAATTTATTTTATTAACACCTAAATAATTTAATATTGTATTATTTTACCTGATGGTCTCCTTGACATTCAGTTTCAACAATGTTGATTTTAACATTACTTACAGCTTTTTTTTTTTATTGCTTCCCATATGATCATTGCTTGAATATTATTTCCCATTCTAATATACATCTCTTAATCAAGGATGACAATTTTTCTCATGGATTAATAAGGACAGGCTGAGAGACCATTCTAATCATTTAGTCACTTTGAAAACCTGTTTTGCAGAATGTGAAGGGGCATAACCATGCATGAAGATACATTTCTAGGGAAATGGAAAAGTTTTAAGTCATATTTGATAAACACAATATCCCATATATCTGAATAAATTATTAGTTTATTATTTTCCATGTTAATATGTGCTACTTGATATTCTATGGTCTTCCTTTACTGCCCAGTCATTGATTTTCTATAGTTTTTACTTGCAGCTTTTTTTTTTTTTTATTGCTTCCCAATGATCTTCTTTGCTTGAATATTGTTTTCCATTTTCAAATACATCTCTTTTATTGATAAAATAAATATTGGTTTTTCTTCTCTGGTGTATTTGACACCATTTTTAGATTTTTTTTGTTTTTATTGCTTTCCAGAGGTTTTTTCACTTGAATATTGTTTTCCATTTTCAGATACATTTCTTAATCGGGGGACCATAAGTTTTCTAAAGGATTAATATCTGGACAGGTTGAGGGAGTATTCTATTCATTTGGTCTAATTGAAAACTTATTTTCAAACAAGCAATAAAGCCACTAAGATTCAAGGAGTTACTCAGTATTAGAGAATATACAAAAAAAAAAAAAAAACTATTAGAGAGAGAGAGAATACTAGACAGAAGATAATGATTGACATTAACTTTAAATCTTTGAAGATCAAAGTTGACTGAGAAGCAAGAAGTTGAAAGAGTTCCATAGGCGAAAAGTGCAATAGAAGAAACTATTAGCATAGAACTTATAGTTACATTTAGTCATTTCAACTGTAAAAAGATGCACTTAAATTCAAAAAGTATAGGTACCATAGAGGAATGTTCATCAGAACATATACCATGAAATTATTTATAGAAAAGACAGAGGGAAGCTATGTTACAGCTGTAGGAAAGGGACTGAAACTGAGATGCCAGGTCAGGGCCAATAACATTGCAGATTCTTTGGATTTTATCAAAAATCTCTAAATATATAGCAGGGGCACCAGACTAGATGTGGCAGAAATATTCAAAGCATGGATGAATGGTAGATTTATAAATATGTAAGATAAATTTTGGCAAGAAAAATTGTCTACCTTAACACAGTGAACCAACTTTCCTAACAGCAGATCTAACAATTGATTCAATATAATCTTTCCACTTCATGTCAGCAGAAAACATTAGTTCAAAAAGGTGCAATGGATCACTCTCCTTGAGGTTAGCATCAACCATACTGATGGATGGTAAGTGAATTCTCTCAGACAAAAAGCAGTTTCGTTTTGGAGGTATTAAAATTAACAAGCCATTCCTTGCCCCGGTTAACATCAGAATGTGCATATTTTAGATCAGTTGCCAAATTTGACTTTATTGCACTTCTAAGACTTACTATTAAAACATGAATAAATTGTTGCATAATAAGCATAGATAGAGTTGAGAACTGATGCCATCAGGAAGGTTGTTGATGGAAATTAGAAACAACATAGGTCCACGTTGGATGCCTAGAAGAGTGGCCATTTTCATCCAGAAATACCATAACCTTTCAAGTTGTGAAGAAGACCAATATACCAAACTCTGTCAAATACCTTCAAGATATTCAAAGCAACAGACCAAGCATCACCAATCTAAAGCTGGACAGACTCTTTCAGTAATAATTATTAACACATCAGCAGTTGACCCAGAGAAGCGAAAGCCATATTGCTTATCTGAAAGAAGATAGGTGAGATGCTTAACCAATTCAGAGTTGATCAGAGACTCTAGAGATTTGCCAAAAAGAGGTTAATAGGTCAATAGAAGGATCAGACGATTTGCCTGAATGACAGATGGTGATTTGCAGCAATGCCCTGTTTAGAGAGCACATTTCTTAAAGACTATTACAGGCACACCTCAAGTCCACATACTTTAAGATCTAATTTAGAAATGATAGCAGAAACCATGGATGGAATTATATGCTTATCACTCAATAGGGACTCAGATCTAAGTGGAAAGTCAGGCAATTTGAGAAGAATTTATGAGCAAAACATTTTGCTTTATCAATAGAGGTTAACACCACCTCAAACTGAGTAAAGAGATAAGGGATGGAAGATTTACTCCTATTTACGATACTATTACATAGCCACCAGTTGTCATGAGAGCCAAACTTGTTAGTAGCTATGAAGAGACTCATTTTATCAGCAAACAAAGACTTAGTCATTTTCAGGAGATGTTTACAATTCTTATGAGCAGTAACAGGCTTCTGTTATGATTGAAATTTTCATTCTGGTATAGCTGGAAGTGATTCCTGTGGGTTATAGCGGCAGAATAGGCTGGTGTGAACCAAAGAAAAGATTGTGGTTTTACTTGCTATTTCCCAGAACGAACAGAGGCATTGATGCTGGCTTTTGACCCAAGAAGAAACCTCTGTGGCACAATTCTTAATAGGAAGGTTAAGAATCTCAATCCAAAGAGCATCTCAAAGAAAGTCACAAAATGAAAGCCAATCAATAAAAAAGAAGTCTTGCAAATAAGAGGTTCCTTTCTCTGTAAATGAGTATTGTCTTGCATGAAGAGACATTTTAACTTAAAGCTTTTTGATTCTGAACTGTAACAATCAAAAAAATGACTGGTCTAAGAACTTACTATAATTGTCTGCATTTATCTTGACACAATCATTAATTTTGAAGGGACTTAAAATTTCACTCCCTATAATATTAGCCTAAAACCATTAACTACCTTTCACTTTCTTTCCATATTTGTATATAAAAGGAAATTCTTTTTTTAAATCTCACATTGAAAATACTTGAGTATGCTTTTTTTTTTCTTAATGAACAAAAGTTAAACAATAATATAAAAATTATGGTTAAATAATGGGGGGTGTTGAAAAATTCTTGGCCTGACTATTGAATGAGATTCCAAAATAAATTCTGATCATATTTTGGCAAATAGTTCAGGATGAGAATTTTTGAGCACCCCCTCCGATGCATGGGCAATGACAAGGAGAGAGAGAAAGAGAGAAAAGAGAGAGAAAGAGAAAAGAGAAAGAGAAAAGAGAAAAGAGAAAAGAGAAAAGAGAGAGAGAAAGAGAGAGAGAGAGAGAGAAAGAGAAAGAGAGAAAGAGAGAGAGAGAAAGAGAGAGAAGAAAGAGAGAGAGAGAAAGAGAGAGAGAGAGAAAGAGAGAGAGAGAAAGAGAGAGAGAGAGAAAGAGAGAGAGAGAAAGAGAGAGAGAGAGAAAGAGAGAGAGGAAAGAGAGAGAGAAAGAGAGAGAAAGAGAGAGAGAGAAAGAAGAGAAGAGAGAGAGAGAAAGAGAGAGAAAGAGAGAGAGAGAGAGAAAGAGAGAGAAAGAGAG
>CAWVQA010001329.1:51086-119946 GCA_963932145.1 Acanthosepion lycidas
GAGAGAGAGAGAGAAAGAGAGAGAGAGAGAGAGAGAGAGAGAAAGAGAAAGAGAAAAAGAGAGAGAGAAAGAGAGAGAGAGAGAGAGAGAGAGAGAGAGTGTGTGTGTGTACACATTTGGCATTAAGTCAGTTTAAATGTCATGCTGAAAATGGTTAATATTCCAAAAATTTATATTTACACTTTTGTATCTGCTTCTAATTTAGGAGTTTTGAGTCTTACCATATAAAGTCATTCAATATTATGGATTTAACAAGTAAAGACTGACCAAAGGTCATGATAATGTTCAGATGCTGATCAACAGAAATGAATTTCCATTCATTGCAGACCCTGTGTGAAATTCATCCAATGGATAATCTCAAAGTTCAGAAAAAGATTACAGGATTATATCAGATTATTGCAGCCACAAGATCAACAACAGTTCACTTAAGTTTTGTATGCTGAACATGAACACAATGGTCACTACATTTGTTGAAGTAAAAGATTCCTATCAGAAACTGAAGGACTTGGAATATTTGATAGTTATGAGTGTTTAATTAATTTTGAAGCAAGAATCCAAACATGCTATTTTCTGGTTCAGAACTCTGAACACCACAGAAAGGAAACATCTTCTTGTGGAGAAAGAAGCTAGGTGTGGAAAAATTACTTGAAAGACAAATATCTTCTTGTAGCCAAACTGAGAACTCCATCCTTCATTTTCAATGTGTAAAGTAGGGGTGGGCAATATTTGGCATGCATGCCAAACATTGTATGCCGATGACTTGTTTCTGGCATATGAAATTTATTCATTAAAGTCCATTTTTGACTTAATTATATACATGAAAGACTAAAAAGTATCTAATGTATTTTTATTTTCTTCCCTTCACAGATTGTGCAGAATGTCATGATCATCAGCTAAGAAACAATGTCATTCAAATAAAGAGGATATTAGAGAATTTAAAGAATACTGGACTGAAAAATTTGGCATGAGTATGACAAAGCATTATGCATTTTCTGTCCTGAAACAATCATTTATAGGACGACTTCTGTTAAGAGACATTTTGAAAGTATTCATAAGAACTTAAGCAATAAAACTTAAACAACAAAGATAATTAATTTCTTATGAACTGAGTGAGACAAAAAAACAGGCTGATACTTTATGAACTTTATTCCAGGTAGGCCCAGTCCCAACTTAGTTGCTGCTAGTTTTGCAGTTTCAAAAATTATTGCCCAACATGGAAAGCCACTTAGTGATGGGGAGTATTTTAAAGAAGCTTGGCTAGTATGTGTGCCTTTCTTTTTTTGACAATTTTTCAAAAAAAGGAAAAGATTATTCAATGCATTAAAGATTTGTTGGTAAATAGGAAAACAGTTAAAAATAGGATACTTAAGTTGGAAAGGAATACAGCTGAACAATTAATAAAAGATTTATTTTTGTGTAAGTTTTGTTCTATTTGTGTTGAAGTATGGACATTACATCATCAGCTAGGCTAGCCACATTTTCTTGATTTTGTAGGGCTGAAGAAGTATGTGAAGAGATGGTTACCCTTGTAACATGACCTGAGTGTATTACTTGGGATGAAATATGTAAATCATTTGTGAATGAATTATCTAGTTGGAAAATTCACATTTCAAAAGTAGTATCTGTCACAACAGATGTTACCTCCAGCATGACTGGTGAGAAGGCAGATGTTGTTCATCCACTATTAAGTTTACATTGTATCATACATGAGGAGACTGTGTGCAAAAGCTGGCCTAAAGGAAGTTCAGAAAGTGATGCAAACAGTTACCAAGATTGTTAATTACATTAATGCTCCGGCAGAATGAGGTAGAATCTGTATATAAAGGACTGAAAATGTACAGCACTATTTGTGGGCTTAGCCAACGTTCAGTTATGAAATGACTTCTTGAATGCTTAGGTGAGATAAAGCTCTTTTTGAATGACCAACAAGTGTCTTACCAAGAATTGTCTGACATCATTTGGGTTTGTAAACTGATGATTTTTGCAGATTTTTATGAACATTTAAATGACTTGAATATTAAATTACAGGGTTCTGGGAAGACGCTTGATGTTTGGTTTCATAAAGGCTTTTCAAATGAAACTAGTTTTTAAGAGGGATGTAGATAATTTGCAAACCTAAAGAGGTACATCAATGATTTCACAAAAGATGGCAGAACAGACCACCAATGTCTTCAAAAGCTGTTTGTAAGTATCTTCAAATCAACTGTGGAGTAGTTCTTTACAAGATTTGATAAATTCAGAGAACTGGAAGAGACAGCAAAATTTATTAAGTTTCCAGGCAGTATCAAACTTGATGAACTAAACTTGCAAATGTTTTAATGAATAGATATGGAGGATTTTGAAATGCAGTTGATTGAATTTCAGAGTAGCTTAATTTGGAAGCAGAAATTGTTTTTCAGCTTAGAATTGACTTGGAAAATATTTAAAAGGAGAGATTAGAGATGGGAGTATCAGATAAAAATGCAGAAAATGAAATATTAAGGACTTGGAATAGCATTCTAGAAAATTTTGTCTGTTTAGAAAACTTTGCAACAGCATTACTATCCATGTTTTCATTTACATATGCTTGTAAATCATTGCTCTCAATGATGAAATTTGTTAAGTCTCATAACAGGAATAGCCTGACAGATGATACTAGTAGTGTATGCATATCTCTCAAGCTTACTGAATATAAACCCAATATAAACTCTGTCATCAGTGATGCAGCAGCAGAAGACCAACTGAAAATATATAAAAAGAGTCAACAAGTTTTTTGTCTCTAGTTTTATCTGATGTTTTCTTTTGAAAGTGGCAATGGTTCAGTTCTGTTTAAATGTAGTTTTGAAGGTAAATAAATATATTTTTTTGTACATCATTTATAAGGGATTTAAATTCAGCAAAAGATTATTTTTAATAACCTTTTACTGCATTTTAGTCACAAAAATGTATAACTGGGAAAAATGATGATTGATTAATTGAAAAAAAAAAAAAAAAAAAAAAAAATAAGTGTTAACTTTTTGATAGTTAATAGTGTCTTTAAATTGTGTGAGTATGTATGGCAGTTACATTTATACTTACAAGCTAATGGAAAATATATAAAAAAACAAAAAACAAAAAAAAACAACATTTTTGTAAAAACCCATCACAATTTTTTTTCATTCAGTAAGTTTTACATGATTTCTTACAATATTGCGTCTTTACTGATCCGGCGTAATTTTTTATTTTTATTTTCAAAAGATTTTTGTTGACACATGGAAAAATTTTGTGTCATAAATTTGGCTGGTTTTGGCATGCACTTACAAAAAGCTTGCCTACCCTTGGTGTAGAGCTTTGAAGACTAAAAATGATAAAATCTGTGGTTCAGACATGGAGCTCTTTACCTACAATTACAATATTAAACATTTGATGAATGTGGGTTTAGATACATTAACAAGAGTACAGTGCATTTCTATCACTGATGACAATATAAAGAAATTGTATGATAATGTCTTTATTGCATGTTGTCAGGTTGAGAAATTTGCTAAATTCAGTGGAAGAAGTGAAGAAAAAAAAAAGTCAATTAAACATCAACTGAATTTTTTTCTTTTTTAAAATGTTTTTAGTAAATTTGCACAATCAATCTTTTATATTGTTTTTCAAGAGAAGTCAGAAATAAAGGTCAAACAGTATTTGGTGGACTAGAGTTTGTTATTTATAGGATTTTTGAGAGAATTTGGAGACTTTTTGTTTATTGTTTGAGAAAAGCTGAATTTAAGAATCGATTTCTTGTTGATGGTTCATGTGAAATTCTATCATAAATGTTTGATTCTCTGGCATACTAACCCTTGTTAATAAGAGAAAAAGAGATATTTGTTTTTTCAGTGGGAATTATAAAAAAATTTTTTTGTGAAGTCAGGGATATGAAAGTATCCTCAAAATAATTTTATTATAAACTATAAAAAAAACAAAAAGTGAAAATCAACAGAAGGCTGCAAGTCTCTAGCAAGGAGAGTAGAGATAATATTTGTGATTAATAGAAGATTTTGTTCAAGTCAAATTCACACAGAAAATGCATATAAGAAAAAATGAATTGACAAATCCAGACATGCAGAAAAAGTAATCACTTTATTTTCAAAGAATAAATTTCTAATTTTTGCTTTAAGTAATTAAAATATGTTTTTAACTTAAATCTCAGTTTCCTCCAACCTACCACTAATGTAACAATTCCGGCCAGATAAATACAATCCAGACAGTTTCAAGTCAAATATGAAATCAAAAGCAACAAAATCAACTGTCATAAACATTTCTTAATGCTTCATTAAAAATCTAACATTTCAAATTTAAAAAAAAAAAAAAATAGAAAAAAAATCTCGAACTGACTTCATTGGAAATGTTAAGATGCAAAAAATCCTTGTAATTAAAAAGAAAAACACCCACTACACTTTGATCTTATTTAACTTCAGATTAAACTATTTTGTAATATCAATCAAAAGCTATAATAATTATCAATATGTATTGCCTGTACTATCTGTAGTAGAAAGGAAGGTAAATCAACTTAAGTTTGTAAATTTATGAGTCATTATTTCCCTTAGTTATTTTAATAATCTATACAAATAAAATATTTATCTGCATTTAGACAAAATTACTTCCCAAGTAAAGTGAACTGTTTAATTAATCAGTTTCCTTACTCCTATGTTTCTTAGATTGCAGTCTTATTTGTTCAAGTCTTTCATGTAAGGCACTCTGATACCTTTGTTTATCTTGCTTCAACTAGGTCTTGAACTAGGATTTGTCATTGCTGTCTTTGTCATTCAGTTGCTAATTTTTTTTCTTTCTAAAAGATATTTCTATTTCACTATTATATTAAACACACAAAATTTTTAACATGAAAAGATACTGAGCAAAAAAGCAATTTATATAATACCAGGAGTAATCAGTGAATCATAGATATTGAATGTCTAAAAAAATATAATGGGTACAAATTAAACAGTTCATTGGCCTCTATTTTACTTGTGAATTCTTTATTTCCGCTTTCTTGAATCTCAAGACTTATTTCATTGCATCTTACTACTAAAACTTTCTAACATGCCATCACTTTTGATGGCATAGCTACACAAGTCAGTTTATGATGAGAAAAAGCTGAACTTATATTTTCTGTCTCATTTGCAATTTTTTTATTTGTCAACAACTCAAAAACCATGAACTACTTCTATAAAAAGAGAAAAGTCAAATATGTTTGATAGTTGCAAGAACTGCTGTATTGCAACATAATCTTGACTTTCCAAATGAGATTAAATTAACAATTCAGCAGTCTCATCTTGTGAGCACATTGATTACTTAAAAGAAAAAAAAAATCATATTGCTGAAATTAGGGTCCCTGCTGAAGAAAATGTCAATATAAACAGGAAAAACAAAGATCTACAAAAACAATATATAAGACATGGACAGCCATGGATATTTCTTATCAAAGTAAAATTACTCTTCTATGTGTCATGGCTGTTCAGAACTTCTCAAATACCTTTTAGTAATGTTTTTTTTTTTAAACTATCCTTCCCACTCCGATTTGACATACATGTACAGAAGTTTCTTTTGTAGGTAATTATAGCTCTCCACAACTTCCTATCCTTTGTAGCTTTTAGCAATGTTTGCTTAATTTTACTATACTTCCCACTCCTTGATCCCACATTCACATTACACAAACTTGTCTAGTAGGTTCCCTTCATCTATCTCCCGTTAGTGTCAAATTCTCTAAGCCTTCTTCTATGTATCCCAGAAATTTCCAGTCCCTTTTCAGTATGTATAATTGTCCTTTTTTGTTTCCATTTTCATTAAAACTTCATTGTTGGTCACACATTCTGTCTATGGTATTCTCAGTACCTTTCTGATAACTTGTGGTTAGCAGTTTTTATTATAACATTGACTATGAGTTCTCATTTTCTGTCTATAGTTCTGAGATGAGGTATTATTTACTCTATTTACTTATTTTGTGGCCTAGCATATGCACTGATTCCATAAGTTTTTATTTTTTCCAGTGATGTTATCTATATTTCAACTTTATCCCACAGAGAAGTGATCTCCCTTGTCCCTCCATATGTGGACAGCCACACCTGATTTTTCTATTTTCCTCTCGTGTTATGGCTCGTGTTACCAAAATTCTAATCACCTGATGAAGGCTGGAGTGTACAATGGTTGAAATGCGAATGTGACAAAAAAGATGAGGACATCAGTCCAAACAATGAGTTTACTCACACAATGATACTTTTAGGGTGAAAACAATGTTAAGGCTTCAGTCAAAGCTAGAAAATCAGTTTATAAAAGTTTCTATTGCCTATGTTGGCTATTATAAAGTTGACTTTCAGATTTCATAATTAATATCTGGCAGTCAACATGTTAAAATGTATCATCTGGTGAGTTTAGTTTATTATAAATATTTGACATATTATTATTATTATTACGAGTTAAAAATGAAATGCATTGAAAATTCATTGTGGAAAACTTACACTCCAAAATGAGCTGGCAGGATCTC
Source organism: Acanthosepion lycidas (assembly GCA_963932145.1). NCBI lineage: Eukaryota > Metazoa > Mollusca > Cephalopoda > Sepiida > Sepiidae > Acanthosepion > Acanthosepion lycidas. The sequence goes on from CAWVQA010001329.1 coordinate 57,571, forward strand.
AAAGACTAAATGTGGCAGGCTGGAAAAGTAACCTATGCTGATGCCCAGAAAGATTGCAAAAATGAAGGGGTCTGCCATGATTGGATAGGATGCTACCTCCACCTCAGTGACACAAATGAAAATGGTGGAAATGAGGACCTCTTTGACCAGAAGACAAATTGTGCAATAATTGACTAAATAGCCAGTGAAGCAGCTCTTATATTTAAATAAATTTAATAAATTTAAAAAAAAAATTTGTGTGCCAAGAATAAGTTCAATCACAAATCTGTGTTCAAGAAGTCCGAAAAAAACAAAGTAGTTGTAAAAAATCCAGCAGGCAAATTCATACTGAGAATGGGGTCAAAAATCCAACCTTCCACTTGCAGCAGAGGAAATGCACTTTCACTTACCAAGCTCAAAAATCATTCACCTCATGTTAATCAAGGCAACAGTTTTTATTCCCAGAGCAATCTGATTGGCCACACCAGTCAGGGAGGAAAGAACATTAGCATAGTTCTTCTGATACTTAAATTGGCAGGTTTTTGCTAACAATTTTTAAAAATTTTCCTTTGGCAGACAGCGCACAAAACAAGAACTCTTTTTTGAGGTAGGTGATTTTTTTTTTTTGTTACACACCCCACTGTCACATAGGTGACACATAGGAGCAGGCCTCTTTAATCTTGAGCTTCTCCTGGGAAGGGCGATTAGTGGAGGGGATTGAATCATATGTTCAGAAGACACATCTCCTGAGGAGCCCTCTGAAGAGGTACTGGCCCTACTTCCAATGGTGATTATCCTTTCACTTCCGGAGCATTCACTGCTGGTGGCACTTGTCAAAGTGTCCGAACTTTACACATGGATGCAAGTTTTTTATGTGTCTTGGGATTCCATCAATCGGTATAGTGTGCAAGCTGCTGACTCCAGTGATATGCCCCAACCAGGACAGAGTTGAACACCAGCTGTGTGGGGGCTTTTAACCACACACAGTTGCCCAGGTTGTATGCCGTTTGTTCTTTTATTCATTCAGTTGAGTGCATTGTGTCAATACCTCTTAGCTGAACTTTACCAGTAAATCATATTGACACAGCTGAGAGTGACACATCTTTATAGGTGACGTTGTGCCAATATACTGCTTCCATTACAGAACACTGCTTCTTGGCAGCAACCCTTTTGATGCTGCGATGGCATCACTTGATTATGCCATTTTCTGATGGAGGTATGCATAGCGAAATCGGAGGTGGACTCCCCATGAATCCAAAAAGTCTTTAAGGAGTTCACTGCAGAATGCAGTTTTATTGGCAGTGAGGAGTTCTGTTGGAGGTCCACATTGAAAGAATAATGCACCTAAGTGGTCAATCTTGCTTGTGGAAACCTATCAATAAAGGTATCACCAAGTAGTGCACTAGGTGGGACCACAGTCAATCAGAATTAGATAGTGGTTTCCATTGTGGTGGGTGATACACATTCCAACCTGGTTCCACACTTTGCTCACATTCAGTTGTCCTTTCGGCCATTGCACAGGCTGTGGGTTGATGGATTGGCACTCCTTGCATTCTCTGACCACCACCTTGATGGCAGCTTTGGATATGGAGGGATCAATTTGCCTCACAAAATATAGGGTCTGCTTTGACAAAGCGCTGATTTTAGTAGATCTGAGTTACAGTCATTTGCTGATGTTGCACAGACCATCGACCCATCGGCTCTACCTCTTTCTTAATAGCATTGAGCCATCTCTGGGGCACTCTTGTTAATCTATCCACCTTAATTTTGGACACTTGATATTTGAGTAAAAAATTAAATGAATGATAGCCTCTCTATCATTCCAAATAACATAAAAATTTAAAGCACAACAGAACTGCCATTTGTTTACATTTAGTGAAGATTTGAGAAAAATTGGACTTTTTCAAGATAACAAACTTTTAATTCTTGTTGTTTAATTTTTGACGCTACTGTATTTTATATATATATATATATATATATATATATATATATATATATATATATATATATATAAAACCAAAATAGACAGATATCCAGGTGAATGCTAAAAAAAAAAAATTATTCGTATTCCATATTTAGTGGAAATTTTTTTGTATGAAAAATTTTAGCTTCACCAAAAAGGAAGGTAGAGCTTGGATGTCAGTTATAAGTAAAGGGATAAAGGGAGTGATGTGACACTTGGATCTCTGGAGTTTGATCAAATAAAAAGAGAAAGAAGGAAGAGGAAAGAGAGTCTACTAAGAGGATGATAATTTCTTGAAAAGAAAATTAAAAATGAAATGTTCAAAATTCATGTTTTGAGATAATTCCAAGGAGAATCAAACCCAGATTTAACTAAACAAAATTCAGTAGGATTGAACAAACCCAAGACTACCAGATCCCACCAGTTTTACATTATCATCTTGGCTTGAATCAAATGACCATATTTTTTGTGGTTTTTTTTTTTTGTCCTGATTGTACTGCTTTTGAAATCTAAATTAGCCATAACCACTTTTCCTTACTGCCATTTCATATTCAGGATCAGTATGGTCAAAAACACCTTTGTTGCTAGAATTTGTAGACAATTTATCACATGCAAAAAAAAAAAGAAAAAGAAAAAAGGCTGCTAGGTGACTTAATGTGTTATAAATAGGTGTACTATTTTCTTTTTCTATAAGCAGTGCACAACTTTACAGAAAAAAATTATGACATCAAGAAAGTTTACCGCTTTCAAATTAGTTTTAATTTTGATGTCAAAGCCAATCTAAAGAAGTTGATTTTCTTGGTATATATTTGATCTCTGCAAAGATGTATACCACCTATACAGTAAAACAATTATTGAATAATGAAACTTCAAATCACTCTCTCTCTCTCTCTCTTTTATATATATATATATATATATATATATATATGAGAATGTATGCAATCGTAGCTCTCCACAACTTCACATCTTTTGTTGTTCCAGCAATACTTGTTCATTTATTATTCCTCTTCATCACTGTGGCATTTGTTCTGTAATCCTTTTGATAAAACTCCTGTAGTGTGTGTCTCACCCAGGATCATTTCAAAATAGATACACAGTGTATGCAATCAAATGTTGAGTTGACCTAACAGATGACCTAGCTGCAGATCTACCTGACATGTGAACATGTTCAACACATCTATCCTCAGGTTGCAAGTGTGAGAAATAAACACCTCCTTAGAGAGGAGATGAGCAGTCTCTTAGATATTTCAGATGCAAGTCAGGTCAACAAACACACAAATTGTCCAATGAAAATTGACAATGTCAAGAGTTGAATATAATGTTAAATATGAGAGATTATTTCATTGTCTTTTCATTTGGTTGATATAACAATATCATTACAAAATATTTTATCTCTTCTGTTTCTCTAGTTTTGCAATTTGAGTGTCAAATTCTTAAAAGCTTTCTTTCCAGCTTGGGAACTTCATGTTGTTGACATTCCAACACTTTGCATTTGAAAACATTTTTGATCATTTTAAAAAAAACTTTGCTTACTTTCTGAAAAGTGTTCTTTGCACCTTTGGATTTCTATCACACATTCCACCATCAAAACCAATGCACTCAGGTAGTTAAGCATACCCGATTCAAAATGAACAAAAATATATTTTTAATAAATAGAAATTTTTTTTCAGTTTTCATTTGGGTTTTGTATAAATCAAACAGGTTAAATAACATGGAATATATTTATATTCATACATAATACTTACCATCTGGTTCATAAATTTTTCCATGAACTTCTTTAGCAAAGGCATCAATATTCCAAATTTTATGAGTCTTATCCCAAATCTGTAATTTGAAAAAACAAAAAAGAGTTGAAAAATAAGTTAAATAAAATTAAGAATGAATATTTACTGCTCTGCTTTCTTGCATATATTAAGATTGTAGTGCTCTTTATATATGAATGTATTTGGGCACTTCATCATGGTATAATGATAACCAAGCTTCTCTTGCTAGATCAAATACAACTGAGTAGTGAGTTTGATCCATACTTTCAATCCTGTGTTACATCTAAGCTACACTTAGTAAATACATTGAGCACTTAATTTTTGTAATCTTTTATCAAGATATTATATATGTAGGATGGGGTGTAAAGAAATGTGAAAACTACTCAAAATCTGACAAAAAGAATTTTACAAGAAGAGGTTTCTTTTCAGCACTCCCTTTTATATTATTATACACACACACACATATATATATATATATATGGAAGAAAGATGCATGACAAAGTGGAAAAGTTTTTGCATGATGCATTTTGTCCCTTAGAAGTTCATTGGACTAGGCCCAATGTTAATGGTTACTACATTAATTAAATTCATGTTAATGGTTTCTACATTAATTTAGAAAAAAAAAAAAAAAAAAATTGTTTTTTCTAAATTTAAAATTCCTATTGTCCCTCATTCATGTGCAGTTACCATTAATGTAAACAAACCTAGTCCAATGAAGTCCTAAGGGATGAAATGTGTCACATGAAAACTTTTTCACTTTGTCATACATCTTTCCTCCAACGCTATTCTTTATATATAAAAATTTATACGTTGTTATCCTATCTCTCATAGATATATATATATATATATATATATATATATAGACAAAGTATTTTTAAATCTTTACTGCAAAGTATATTTCATATACACATCTATAATTCCTGAAATATATAAAATGAATATATTGTAATTGATATTATTCAGATAGACTTTTTGTTTTCCATATTACAATGGCAGATATGTAAGTATTAATATTCTAGCAATTTGGTGGTATTAATTGGGCTCGAGGCTGCAGCTGTTTCTTGCAGAATTCAGGAAGTGGAAGGAAATAAAACAGAATAAAACCGGAAGCTTGGAAAAAAAAAAGCTTATTTAAAAAAAAATTTTTTAAATAATTTAATAAACCCCAATATTTATTATGTAACAATGATAAGCACTGATTAGACTTGTTAGAAAAACAAACTAAAGGAAAGCAAAAAAATAAAAAAATAACTTCCCTAACCCAATCTGTTTTTTGTCTAACAGATTTTTCTTTGTGTGAAAAACTAGGCATTCTTGGGAAACAGTGATTTCCATTGCCTTCTTCATGATTTTGAATTCAGTGTTTTCCTTTTCTTAGGCTATTTGCCAACCAAAGCTAAAATGCCTAGTCTACCCTTCTATTTAACTCATAGCTGGTAGAAGATGCATGCTTTTCCAAAAAAGCATTTGTGCAAAACAAACTAGCCTGAAATTTGAACACTGCTTACAGATTCCATTCTATTATCTGTTATGCAACTGAAACATTAACTGAAAATCAAAACCTTTTTTTTTTCCACTATTTATAAATTAATTACTGACCAATCTAAAATCTTCTGACACACACACAAACAAAGTGATGACAAGCAGTCAATAATATTACACAATAAAGGTGAACATCATGTTTCATTCAATTTTAGATTAAGATTTGTTCATTTCCAACAAAGTGTCTCTTTCTAGAATTCAACAGAATATCTGGAATATCATAATAGGTCTTCATTCATAATTGCCTCTCTCAAATATTTTAATCACTTATCATCTTGTCATATTTTTGCTGTCTCTTGCAAGTACACATCCCCCATGCTCATAATAGACACACATACAATATACAAATGTAGAGTAGAGAAATCTCTGTCGACATATTTCAGAAAACAAGTTGATAAGCTCTGTGCTAGAAAAGAAAAGAAAAAAAAAAGATGAAGTCATCAAAACAAAACCACTGGAGATTCACAGTTAGAGATAAGAGATTTAGTTTAGATGTTGTATGATAAAACCCATTGGAAATTACCACTTTGTATATGATGGTTTGTTTGTATTAAACTTTGTGTTTGGCAGTAATTCCAGGAATTTATTCGGAAGCAGCAGGAAGCCAATGCAGTAGGCAGAGAATGATTCTGTTGCCAAGCAAATAGGACGTGATGCTTTTTTCAGGTGTGTTGAATAAATAACATAACAGACTACGCACACACTTCTTTGGCCTGTAAAAGGGGAATTAGCCATTGGAATAGAAATAAGCAAGTAACATTTTTGTCATTGAAGGAACATAATTACAAGAACATTGTTTCATATCTGTTTCTGGAAAATAAGTATAAATCATTTGTAGCAGACTGAGAAAGGCATTTTGTTTAGGTGAGGGCTCACTGGTTATAGTGTTGAAATAGAATTCAGATTTATAGTTCAATGCATAAAGTTGAGATAAAATAAATAATCCTTCTCGCAATATCTTTTTTTTTTCCAATAAAACAAAAATAGACAGGAGACAACAAAGTCATGCAGAAAATGCTTATGAGGCATCATATTTAATATATAGCAAAAGGTTTTCTTGTTTTTTTTTTTTTTTTTCTAAAATGTCATATTTGTAAAAGTGTTTGGCATATTAAAGAAAAATGAATTAAAAATGAATCAAGCTAACTTTTGTAGACTAAACAAGAAAAAACAAGAAATGTCCAGTTTAAATTGATATAGTATGAGAAAAATAAGCAAAGTTTATGATGGAAATGAATGTTTTTAAAAGTTGTAATCAAATAATCTTGGTAAACTTTTCTGCAGATGCTTTCTTACGTATACTACCATGTGCATGTCTGCAGATGCTTTCCTACGTATACTACCATGTGCATGTCTGCAGATGCTTTCCTACGTATACTACCATGTGCATGTCTGAAGATGCTTTCCTACGTATACTACCATGTACATGTCTGCAGATGCTTTCCTACGTATACTACCATGTACATGTCTGCAGATGCTTTCTTACGTATACTACCATGTACATGTCTGCAGATGCTTTCCTACGTATACTACCATGTACATGTCTGCAGATGCTTTCTTACGTATACTACCATGTACATGTCTGCAGATGCTTTCCTACGTATACTACCATGTACATGTCTGCAGATGCTTTCCTATGTATACTACCATGTACATGTCTGCAGATGCTTTCCTACGTATACTACCATGTACATGTCTGCAGATGCTTTCCTATGTATACTACCATGTACATGTCTGCAGATGCTTTCCTACGTATACTACCATGTACATGTCTGAAGATGCTTTCTTACGTATACTACCATGTGCATGTCTGCAGATGCTTTCCTACGTATACTACCATGTACATGTCTGCAGATGCTTTCCTACGTATACTACCATGTACATGTCTGCAGATGCTTTCCTGCGTATACTACCATGTACATGTCTGCAGATGCTTTCTTACGTATACTACCATGTACATGTCTGAAGATGCTTTCTTACGTATACTACCATGTACATGTCTGCAGATGCTTTCCTACGTATACTACCATGTACATGTCTGCAGATGCTTTCCTACGTATACTACCATGTACATGTCTGCAGATGCTTTCTTACGTATACTACCATGTACATGTCTGCAGATGCTTTCCTACGTATACTACCATGTACATGTCTGCAGATGCTTTCTTACGTATACTACCATGTACATGTCTGCAGATGCTTTCCTACGTATACTACCATGTACATGTCTGCAGATGCTTTCCTACGTATACTACCATGTACATGTCTGCAGATGCTTTCCTACGTATACTACCATGTACATGTCTGCAGATGCTTTCCTATGTATACTACCATGTACATGTCTGCAGATGCTTTCCTACGTATACTACCATGTACATGTCTGAAGATGCTTTCTTACGTATACTACCATGTGCATGTCTGCAGATGCTTTCCTACGTATACTACCATGTACATGTCTGCAGATGCTTTCCTATGTATACTACCATGTACATATCAGCAGATGCTTTCTTACGTATACTACCATGTACATGTCTGCAGATGCTTTCTTACGTATACTACCATGTACATGTCTGCAGATGCTTTCCTATGTATACTACCATGTACATATCAGCATACCTGTTTTTATTAGAACTAGCTGAGGAACTTACTTGGGTGTACATGGCTGCAATTGTATAACTGCACTCCCACTGTCTAGAAATGTCTGCCTGCTTTCTTGCTTGCATGCGTCATCCATTGGTATACTAAGCTACTTCCCCTCCACCTCATCTTTTTTACAGGATGTACTTAGCCACTGTTTGATTGTTCCTAATAAAGGAATTTGTGTTGTAGTTGCTCAGTGTTAAATTGTTTCAATGTTTTAGATATTCAGTAAATTTCATCAGAGCTCCCTCCCTACCTCCTTCTTCACACGTTTACTGCAAAGTTGGTGTTAATAAGAGGTTCTTCAGGAATTTTTTCCCTTTTAACACTTCAATAATCCTTGTCAATCAATGGTTATTTGAATGCCAATGTAGGATGGAATCATATGAAGAAACTATTGGCTAAATGGCAAATGCCAATTTTGGACCTAGTTTCTCACAAATTTGTTCACTTAACTGAAATAATCTAAACCAAACATTCACACAAGACAATTTGTGTGTCTTATGTAATTTACATGGCAAATTTGGAAAGCATCGGATGAAGAACCAGGGAAGTGAGCAGGACTAAAACTGTAACAGAGAGAGGTTGATGCACAGGAATGCACACATGCAAATATAACGTTTATTGATTGAAGATGGAAAACACGATCTTCTATGAAATTTACAAACTGTGTCAGCGCTATTAATAGGAAAGAATCTAGAACAATCATATATGAAATCGGGTTGACGAGGACTTGTTTATAAATAAATGCAAAAGGGCAGGAGGCGATATTTAATTTGGGTCCTTAAAAAAAAAAAATAGACGAAAATAATATTTTTGATAAAATCATATTGAAGTAAATTGGACCGGGGAGGTAAGATCAGTGTATGTTTACCACTAGCGAAATCTGATCAAAACATAAGTTGTATCCGCTGAATTTGGTCATCGAAAAGACAATTGAAATGAACATTGAACTAATTTTATCCACTAAGAGATTTGAAATAGATCTGAATTTAAACTTTGCTTATGGCGACACTTGTGTTAAGCGTGTGAACAACCTGGCTTATAACCTTTGGTTTGCTATATAAACGCAAGTTTTGCTGAGTTGGGGAGACTTGGGCGTTATATGAGAGTGACGTTGAGAGAGAGAGACTGTTGTTGCAGTGAGTCGGTCTAGTGATGAGTCAGAGATAAGGACTTCAAGAAATATTGTCATTGTAGCAGTCGCATTGAAAAGTCGCTGAAACTTAACATTTGTCACTTACGACAACCAACTGAAAAGCTACACTTCCACATAGGGCTGGAATTACGAGTCACATATCCTCCCAAGTTGATTTGGAATGAGTTACTCACACACACACACACACCATTCTCTGTTAATATAATTGGTAGAGGAGTGGTCCTCTGTTCTTATGTTAATTGCTTTTCTATCCTTTCTGTAAACTCTTTCTACTACTGTTGTTTTCTTATATAAAAGACATCAATATTTTACCCATTGTTGTTCGGCTTCTGCAGATATTATTTCCTTGTTTGACACATTCTAATTTATCTGCCGCTCACCCTCACAGCCGTGCCTACATCTCCAATCGACCGTGAACCGCTTACAGGATCTAAAAACTAACACAACATGGACAGCAGGCAGAATTTGTCCAGTGACCAGTCGAACAATCTACGGGTACTCAGGGAGCGTGCGGCCAGCTAGCCCTGAGTTTGGTTCAGACCGAGCGGGCACCTCAACCGAAAGAGGAAGATGCCGGAGGTTGAGGGGCTGAAGGGACTAGTGGTAGAAAACCACACTCTTATTTCTTGCATGAAGGCAAATTCTTTGTGACATGTTTGAAGAAAATTGAATAAAAAAAATAAGGAAGTTATTCAAGTTTTCATTTAAGTAACAAAATATTGTAAAATTGAGCGATAGGAACACAATATTAGAACAAGCAAAAAAAAAAAAAAAAAAAAAAAAAAAAAAGACTTGAAAATAGAGAACTCATGAAAAATATTAAGAATGTTTGCTAAAGACATGAATACAACTACCACTCATGAAAAAACATCACAAAGTTGTGTGAAGAAGTACATGAAAACTGATGTCTCAACAGTAATTTATTAGAGTGATGCATGTAGAGTTGAGCTAGTAGTTGGGTTCTTCCTGATAATGGCCTGCCACTATGACTGAGAAGACAATAATGCTTTAGGTTAGGATTATAGGCAGCAAAAGATGCTTTCTCATTTTACAGAGTTAAGGATTTCTCATTTTACCAAAAATTGATGGAATGGCCCCAAATCTCTCCATATATTAATCCAATAAAAAAACTTATGATCTATCATTAAAGAGATACATTTGAGAATGGAAAACAAAAATCAAGTAAAGAAGTTCCCTGGGAAGCAGGAAAAACTATTCTAAGTTGAAACAGAAAAATCAATGGCTGAATGACAAATGAAGATCATAGAATATCAAGTAGCCTATATTAACAAGTGAGATAAAAACAATTTATTCAAGTGTATGGAATATCATGTTAATCAAATATATTTCTATGGCTACTATCTTTGAGAATTATTTATAAATAATAATTGATTTGTGCACTTATTTTTCTTGTATAAGCCCTGGCACTCCACAACCAAATTATCAATCATAATTTTTATTTGTTTTTAAAATTTTCCATCCCACCTCAAGAAAGGTGATAATGTCACTAAGATGCAGGAGGAGGTTACAGGGATTGAAGGAGAAAACTTTAGTGAAGAGAAGTGAAGAAAGGACAATAAAAGGAACAGTTTAAGAAGTTGGTAGATGGCAATTAACATTGCATTTAAATTTTTGAAGATTGTCAGTGGTAGGGAAACAAAATAATTAGAAGGGAGTTCCATGTTAAAGAACATATTTTTTCTAAGTTTTTATATTTGAAGTTATTTTCCACACCACTTCATGTCCCTGCTAGCATACATAAATTCATTCAACAACAGTAGTGCCTCTGAGAAAGTGCTTATCAGATGATGAGCTTGGGAATAGTCTTGGATCCATAGAATCATTACGACTAATCCAGGCTGCCTCAGCAGTACCTTGCAATAATATCAGATTTGTTCTGTCACATTGCAAGAATACCAGGTGCCAGCAGATGCAGTCGATACACCCAACTTATTTTAGCCCTTATCAACCAAATGTTTTAATCCCATAGACTGATAATCTTTTTCCTTTTTCTGACAAATTATTAATCATATTAATTCAAAGATTGGCATATATAATGAAAAGATCAAACTCCTAGCCAATAGTTTACATATTTGAACCAAATTCTTTCTCTTACCTCAATGTAATCCTTTTCTTCTCCCTTCTGGTTGGTCACCCTGCGGATAATGCATCTGAAACGACCTGAGGGAGACTCCTTGTTCCACAGCCTCAAAGATAACAAAAATTAAAATAAATAGTAGATTGATATGATTGCCATTAACACAATGTCATTACGAACATGAAAGAATATCTTTGTACAAACAAAACACCCGATGAATGTGGCAAACTTGATCATCATTAACAAATTAAACAAATTGATGCAATTCATTTTTCGATCCTCTGTTGTGCTTATAATGGACATTTTGCTAAATGTTTGAGAGAACCCAATTAAAAAAAAAAAAAAAAAAAAAAAAAAAAGGACCTTTTACTTTTTTTTTAAAATTTTTTATAAAGAGCAGAAGCAAAATGGAGTTAGAAAGCTGTTTATGGAGCAATTATCAATAATATTACTTGATAATTGGTAGGGATAATTTCAAATCCAAAATTTCAATCCATAAATTCAAAGAGAGCTCAATGTAAGAACAGAACAAATATAATACAATGGTCCTTTACTTATCACTTTATTTATTTAATCAAAATTTTTATATTAAAAAATTATTATATGTCTTTTTTAAAAAAATGTTTTAATTTTTTTATTATTATTATTATTTTCATAATCATCAAATTTTTGTTTTTTTGAGGTTATGATGTGATGATATTGTTCCACTGCATGAAATGAATAGATATCTCAATGTATCTTTTCAAATACATTCCTTTTTGAATATGTTCACTCTTTTTTTACTTGTCATGTCTGGGGGTGAGGGGAAAAGAAGTATGTTCTAGGTCAACCCATCGACTGACTGCTTAACTCCTTTTCTTTCTGTCTCTAACTCTTTTCCTTCCCCCATAAACAAAAAAAAAAAAAAAAAATCAACAAAAAAAAAAACAAAAAAAACAAAACAAAACAACAACAACTTTATTTTGAAATCTGTCTTCCCCTCTTATATTTGAAACTCTTCCCTTTCTTTTTTCTCTTTCACCTTTTCTCTTTTTTGTGTATCTTTTTTTGCTTGTGTCTGGATAAATTTAAAATCTGTTTATTGTTGTAAAATGTTTTGGTCTGAAGAGATGGGGTCTGATCCTGTGAAATAAATTATTACCAATGGAATTCTAAGGACTCCACTTTCATTATTATACTTGCTCTGTTCTTACATTGAGCTCTCTTTAGATTTATATCCTCCTTGGAATTATCCCTATTAATTATCAAGTAATATTTTATATATATATATATATATATATATATATATATAGAGAGAGAGAGAGAGAGAGAGAGAGAGAGAAATGCCTGAAAGATATATCTCATGAGATAATGGTAATGTGTTGGTCAGTCCAGATCACTTGGTAGTGAAATTGGCAGAAGGTTAGCTGTGTTGACACTCAACTATTTATTTCTATAGACTTTTATATGTTTAAATATGGCTGCAAGCCAAGTAGAGAGAGTCCAGTCTGCTCTGTTATTTAATCCATAGCAGAAAGCGGTTGTATTCATGCCTTTTCCAAGAGCACTAGTATGAAACAAATAAAACAGAATTTGAACTGCTTGCCAAATGACAAAAAAGAAAAACAATTCAACCAACAATGTTTAATTTTTATTTTCCAGTGTGCATATAATGTTGTCAGACATCTGGATCAAATATATGCAGAAATTGTGAAAAGGTCTTAATATTTGTTTTTGTTTGAATACTTTTCACCATTTCTACTGAATATCAAGAACTTTAATGACAGGAAAAAAAATTTCCTTTTAAATGATAATATTCATGTTCTTGATAATGACAAAATCATAAAACATAAATGTTTTGTTTTTTTTTGTAACTTATAGAAAAACATAAAAATTTAGACAGATCTTTTTAGTCAATTTTAGTAAAGTGTGTGTGTGTGTGTGTGTGTGTGATAATATAAATAAACAATATGGTGAGAAGAAAATTGACTATGGGAAACTAATATTTGTTTGTTGATACATTTCCATACCTGTTACTACTTTTTTCCCTTAAACAAGGGCAGATTTTAGAGAGAAAAAAATTTGGCCATTATGAATAAAAAAAAATTAAAATGTCACAATTGTGGAATTTTCCATATTGCACGAAAAAAAGGGGGGGGGGGCAGGGAGCCTAATTTATTCATTTTTAATCAAGTAATGAATACATCATATATATCTCCTTTGATGGAATTTATCAAAAAGTAAATGTAATTATTTTGCAGTATGTATTTATAAACAGAAGTAAAAATACCAGGTTCTCAAAATTCATAAGTTTACAAATGCCTGAAAGATATATTTATAGCTAACTGTGAAAGTAAAGTAAAATCTATGGAGAATGTGAAGTAATGTAATTTAGTGCTCGAACAAATGTAAGTAGATGTTATTGTTGAATTTTTTATTTTCTTATTTAATTTTTTTTTTATATTAATGCATTTATTTTAATTTGATAAATTATTTGTTTTTTAGAGTAAGTGGTCATAGTTAAATATATCTGGTAGAAATGCTCAATGTAATTGACAGAGTTTATAATAAACAAAAACAAGAGAAAGAAAAGAACAGAGCAGAAAATAATATTAAGCAAACAATATAAGGTAAAGCAACAGTAATAAGGCAAAAAGATTGACAAACTAAGAATCATGTTAACACACAAATGAAGATACAGAAAAGCAATTGATTGCAGTGTTTTGGCTTCAAGACAAGACTGGAACCGAGTCAGATGAAATCAAGAAGTGGCCTATATCATTGGGTAGGAAAAAATCCCAGCATGCATCTGTGTGGTTTTGCCTATAAATTGGGAGTATTTTGGAGTCATTCCCTAATGGAGTGAAAGCAACAGTTTATTTATTTTAAATAATAATAATAAAAAGTCTTGATTAAACCATTTTCTTCTAATTTAAATTTTTTTAAGCCATGCCAGAAAAGAATATTTGTTTTAGGAATGGAGATATTAAAAAAAAAAAAAAAAAAAAAAAAAATAGAGAGTGCATTTTCGTAAGACTTGATAGCAGCACTCTTTGGTTGAATTTATTTCTGTGTATGACTAATGCATTTGATAATTAGTATGTATAATATCCTTTTTGTGTTTATAGATACATCTTTTTGTACATTCCTGCAAGTTTCACCAATATATTGTAGGGAACAGTTGTAACAGTTTATTTTATATATACCTGCTTTAGAACTATTGTTATGGACATTATTGATTCTGATCATATCCATAATAGTTTTGGATGTGGTTGTAATCATTTTGATAGTATTAAGATTAGATAAATCAGTTTTTATCTAAAACTATACAAATAGTATTATAAGACCCCAAAATGTACAATAATTCTCCTACTGCAACTAAGTACTTGAGAGTATATATATATATATATAAAACAAAATTACAGCAAAATGAAGGCAGTGCAGAAAAATTCTTGATCATTTTTCAGCACCTCCTCATATGCATGGGCAATAGGAAGGGGTGTGTGTGTGTGTGTGTGTGTGTGTGCATACGCATCTGTTTAAATATCATGCCAAAAATAAGCAATAACCCAGAAAAAGGAAATGCTACATTTACACTTTTGTATCTGCTTCTAATTTAGGAGTTTTGAGTCTTACCATGTAAAGCCGTTCAATATTATGGATTTGACAAGTACAAGACAGACCAATGGTCATGATAATGTTCAGATGCTGATCAACAGAAATGAATTTTCAGTCAGTGTAACCAATTATCATCTATTTTGAAATTTCGTTGAGCAATGCCAAAAATTCAGTTGGAAAATTCCATGTTGCAAGCTTATATAAACACACACACACACACATTACCCCTCTCTTGTATTCTTACTTTTTGGATGCGTTTTATCAAAGGCATTTTTTTTTTGTTTGATTTTTTTTTCCACTAAGGTATCATTAATCCATGATGGGTGTGCAAAGCTTGAAAAGAAACATTCTCATAACAGTTACACCGACAAACTGCTAATATCAACAAAGGGGAAATAATGTAGTCATTGCTCTACATACATGTGAAAGAAGGGGAGGTAACACAGTTTCAGTGGCTGAGGCAGTACTACCACCCCTGGCATCATCAGCAATTTTTGCCACCGGACAGGGCATTGTTTTTGGATATGTGTCAGGTCAGTCTCTTGCGATTTCTTTTTACAACTGAAGCATACTTTAGGTTCTGGCCATTGATGCCCACCTTCAAAAGGAAAAAAAAAAGGAAAAAAAAAAAAAAAAAAAAAAAAATGATTGACTGTCCAAAGAATTCATGTCACCCAACATCAATAGGTAGCACATGACATGTCCATCACTTTCCCACACAGTTGAATTGCAGCAATTCATAGCAGTTTTTCTTTCACTTGTGCACCTCCTCCCTGTTCTCCTCCCATAGAACTATTAATTTTATTAGGAGGACACACTTCTTTGAATCAGACCATGCTACAATGTCAGGCTGTGTGCCTATCTAAATGATGTGTACCAGATGATTGCAGAGGTGTTCTAAGATCAACTAAAACCCTCCAATCATGGGTTCCACTCAGTAGTTTGTGTTTTACGGCATATCAACCTCGTTGGGTTATTTAATGCCAATAATAGATATCCTGGCTTTGATAACTAGATAGATAGCTTGTCATTCATACTTCAATATAAAGATATATATATATATATATATATATATATATATATATATATATATATATATATGATATTTACACCATGACAATCAGATAGATAGCTTGATAACCACACTTTGACATACAGATAGCTATTCTGATATTCTGGCCTTAAAGGCTCTTGCAAGTACTTTAGCAGAGCTTAATCGTGGCATTGGGTTAAATTATAAAAAGGAAAAAACAATTTTTTTTTTTTTAAATTTTGTTATGGATGCCGATTTCTGAATGGAAACTGTATATCTTGTTGGCGTCTGTCTCTTCAAAGACTCAAGTCACTTTTACAGCAGCTACCTCTAAATTTGTTTTTAAGACAATAAGACTTTGTGGTATGTCATTTCCGATTAGAATAGATGTACCCCCTGATGCTCAAAGACTAGAGTTTTTAATAAAATTATATTGTTGGTAGTCTTTTATATTTATCTTATTGTTATTCTTTAAGAAGGTTTCTTGAAGACATATTATAGCTGGGTTTAGGTCTGTAATTAGTAACAGCAATTCATTTATATTTGCCTTCACTCCTTTGCAGTTCCATTGTAGAATTTTGTGTGATCTTGAGTTCATTATGTTTTTGTTTTTTTTATGATATATCCATCTCTTCTAGGGATGGGTGGGGTATTCTCAGTGGTCATGTTTCTAGGGTTTTTGTTTTTGTTTCATTTTTTTCCGGGGAGGATTTTGTTTGGCTTTTTGATCTGTTCTAGGAAGTTGATCTTTGGCTCGGCTGGCTTTTCTTATGAGTTTGTGTGTCTTTTTGAGTTGCATTTTTTTCCATGGCATGTTCTTTTCGAAAGTTCAGTTGTGGTTGTGTTTTCTGATTGTTCTTGTTCTATTTTGTTGAGAAGTAAAAATCTGTTTTGAGTTTTCAGGTTGTTTGCTGTAGATTCTTTGTCTTGGTTTTGCTGTTGTCATCATTTCAGGTTTGAGTATTATGGTTAGTTCAGTAAGTAGAATTCTCAGGTTATCTATTACGGTTGAGATTTCTTCAGATCTTTAGTTAGTTTTTTCTGTTTCTTTTTTTTTTGGATATTCAGGATGTTCATTTTCTGAGGTCAGCATAGAGAGGCATATGTTATTGTGGGTGTCTGCATTTCGACAATTTTTCTTGCTTCGAAGAAAGAGATATTTTGTGAATATTTTGTTTTGTTGATTTCCTTTTCTTTCTGCCATACTTTACATTCTCTTGAGCCTGCAGTGTGCTCCGCTTTGCAGTTTGGACACCAAGGTCTTTCCCTACAATCTTCTGGATGTTCAGTCTCTGTATTTCCACATCTTCTACACACTGGATCTCTAGCACAAGTTTCTTTGTGGCGTCCGTATCTTTGGAATCGGTAACACCTAAGTGGCATTGGTATGTAGGTTTCCACTTTTGCTATTGAATATCCAATTCTTATGTCCCAGGGGAGTTAAAGGTTAATATATATGTATTGGTTTCAATAAGTGTACCATTGTTTTTAATAGTTATTCTTTTGACATCTTTTACTTGTTGGTTTTTTAGGTTTATTTTTATCTCTTCCAGGGTGCATAGTGAGAGTTCATAGCTTCTCAGTACTCCTTTGGATGAATTTAGGGTTTTGTGTAGGTAGGTTTTGATTTTTATCTTGTCAAAGGTTGTCCAGTTTAATATTTTTTTTGTGTGTGTATTTTTGAATAATTCAATTCCATTCTTCATTTTTTTCAGATTCTGGTATTTGGATATCAGTTGAGATGATTTTCTCTATTTTAAAAGGAGATATTTTGGTAAGAGGAGTGTTTTCAATAGATTCTAATACCATAAATTGATGATGTGTTAGTTCATACTCTGACTCGTCTGAGCTTGATTTGATATGGGGTCCTTTTGTTGTTTTTTTTTTTGTTGCCATGTGGGTTTGTTTTTAATCTTCATCTCTTTTGTTCCCCACCCTCCTCAGAGCCTGGCAGTGGAAGATATTGTGGGGGGGGGGGAGCCCATTCACTATTTTCTCAGGGATACAAAAGAGGTATACTCATATTAGTAGTATTTTTTGCCAGCATTTCCGGTGTTTTTGTTTTCTTACCCCAGTTTTTATAAAAACATTTATTTACTCCTTCATGTGACTGATTTTTATGTACTAATTGATTGAACCTTGCCACCGCCTTTTGACACTTATTTAGGGAATATCACATTGTTTTGAAATAGAGTTTGAAAGATATTTATTTTGTGAGGATAGGTGTTAGGGCTTGACGTGACTAGTTGATTGGTTGGATTGGGCCTCTCCAACCTCCCATCTAGTCCAGGTGAAGGCCAAAGTGGTGTGTTGCAGGGCCGTGACAAATTTTCACCTGGGTCACAACCTGCTCAACCACCAGGATCCCGTTCCCAGGCATCACTGGTTGCTACCCATGGCCAACAGGTGGCCAGTTGAGGGACTCTTACCGTCTGCAGGAGTGCAGTCAATGTATTCTGAAGCCCTACCGACAGGGTGACCACTCAATAGTGTCATGTTGGGAGTTATTAGGGTATTTTGCACAGAGTGTTTACCTACCTTGTGAAAACGGATTTTAGGTTTTCAGGCTGTTTGTTGGCCACTTTCCACCATATACAGACTAAATCCATGACCATTTCCAGAACTTTGTTATGACACCATGTGTACATCTGCAGTAATTGTGAAGCATACAGAGAGCATGTAACGTAAAGTGCTTTGATCAGTTTGACATAATGCACATACATCAGTGGCAGTGTACCCCCACTGCTTGAAGTTGGTTACATTTGATAGATCATAGGTAGATTGCAGAAGTGATGATATTGCCAATGGCTCCATTGCAATCAGATTGCTCCATGATAGCTTCATTGGATCAATATTACTCCATGTAGTCCAAGCATATTGTTTGGACTGAGAAACAGCAGTAGCTGTTCACTGCTCTTCCTTGAAATTCCTGATTTCTCCACTCACCATGTTTATCCTTTGAAAAAGAACTGGTTGTTCATGGTGCCCAGGCCAGCTGTATTGGTTTGAGTCACCTTTCTTGGTTCACAGACTAGATTCTACTTCTTGGGTGACTTCTACTGCCAACCATTTGGTGACAGTCTAGATATCTGGCCATAAACTGTGGATGAATTCATCAGCTGAGTCCTTCATCAACATGTGAAGGTGTACCTTCCTGACCTTGAACTCCTCCACCAATGAGAAGATGAGAAGTTGCAGGTTTCCAACATTGGTATAGAGTCCCACTATGGAGAAGCAAGGTTTATGGCTCCAAGCCACTTACACAGGTACTTGTTGATACACTGCTGCATCTGCTGAATGTGAAACATAGTAATATCATACACCTGCAACAGCCACAGAAGCCAAAGCAGCAAACCATTTTGGTAGCACCAAGCCTTTAGTTTGCCAGAGATGGGTTCTGTCAATGGATTCAAGTCCATCTAGAGCAACTTTCTGCACCTCTTTACCTCCATGCTGATCAGTCAGTGGAATTTCATACAGCCATCCGAGGCTTC
Source organism: Acanthosepion lycidas (assembly GCA_963932145.1). Lineage (NCBI taxonomy): Eukaryota > Metazoa > Mollusca > Cephalopoda > Sepiida > Sepiidae > Acanthosepion > Acanthosepion lycidas. The sequence continues at coordinate 76,839 of CAWVQA010001329.1, forward strand.
TCTGACTGTTGGGATCATGTCATCCGCCAATGCAGTAGTGAATTCTCCTGATAGAGCCTCTGAGTAATAATAAGCTCCAGTTTTCTTGGGCTTAGACTTCATTCTCACCCACTTGAAGAGCTTATAGTAGTGCTGCAGTATCATCCATAAATGCTCTGGAAGGAGGAAGGACCATTTGTTACTTAGTCATCACTCCTTTTGCTGTGTCTGCTGCATCCCTATAATATGAGTTCCATGGACATAATGAAAAGAAGTGCTGAAATCACACACCCCATCATGGTGCCGACCTCGAGGTTTTGCCACTTGGTGGTGTAGCTGTCAATAGTAAACTGCATAAACGCTGCTCTAAAACATTTCATTATCATTTCCACAACCTTATTAGGGAAAGTGAAAAATTTGAGGGACATTTGAATTAACTCATGAGGAATTGATACATACATATTCGCCAGATCAAGCCAAATTACATGAAGCTCAGTTTTATTTTGTTTGGCCAATAGGATTGAGTTCCAAATCATGTGTGAATGCTCCAGACAACATGGGAAGCCAGGTATCCCAGCTTTTTGGACAGCTGTGTTTATGTATTGGTTACCTAGCAGGAAGTCTGTCATACGATGAGATCCCAAAAAATATTTTCCCCTCTACATCCAAGAGGGATATTGGGCAGAAACTTGCAATGACTTTTGCATTCTTTTCCTTAGGTATCCAAATGCCATCCACCAAGCACCATTCTTGTGGTACAATACCTTGTTACCATGCTATTGGAGGAGGATGGTGAGTTACTTGAGGATGTTTGAACAATTCTTATATAACTTGTAAGATATTCCATTTATTTCAGGTGCACTATCAGCACAGGTTTTGCAGATAAATTCATTTATAGGAGGGACTGGAACATCTTTCCAAGCATCAGAATACGTCATCCTCAGGTGGTTCTTGAATTCTTCCTGCAGCACAAGTTTGCCACTCTTAGTCTTAGTGAACAGCTTTTTAACAAGTGTAAGGATTATTGTAAAATGATCTCTGAGACTTATTTTTTCTTCCGTTTTCTTTGGTTCTCAACTCTAGAGATCATTAAGATACTTTCGTTAATATCCTTGAGCAGATTTTTAAAGCCTGTCCTCTCATGAATTGGAGCGTCTTTGAGTCAGTGCTTCACAACTCTCTGCTCTGCTTTTAGCTTATCCTTCTGAATCTGTTGTCTATTTGGACACTTCACTTCTTTTCTATCCCCTCTTGCAATTGCCACACTAAACCATTCAAGACAAATATCGTGTACAACTCTGCAGAAAGATCTGATGGCTGCTAAGTATTAATGAGAGTTTGAAGAAACTGATGTTGCTAATGTCAACAGAGAAAAGATGAATATTAAAAACATTAAAGACATGAAAGTAACCAAGCTACCACCTTTGAGTAAACATCACAGAGAAAATATTCAAGTTGGGTGAAGAAGTACTTAAAGATTTTCAGTAATTTTTAGTGAAGAAAATAAAGCAACATTGGATGGATCTACTGGTTGGACTAGAGCTTGGGTCCTTCATGGAAATAGTCAACCAATATGATTTAGAATAGCAAGGTCAAGTAATGCTTTAGGCAAAGATTGCAAGCAGAAAAAATTATAGGTGTATACAAAGGTGATAAGGACAAAGACAAATGCAGAGGATTATTGTAAGATTGGGACATTTTTTTTTATTTGAGTGATATAAATGACAATCAAGAAACTAAGCTAAAGTGTAGATACATGCATGAAAAGGCTTTTCACCTTCTGCAAAGCTAAATATTGTCCACTTTGCCAAAAATAGTTTTCAAAGATACCAAATTAATAAAATGATCCCAAGTCTCTTCTGATATGAATCCAATAGAAAATGTGGTGGATATCATTAGAAGAATTGTCAATGAGAATGGAAAAAAAAACAACTAAAAAAACTGATGCAAGTAATGTTCAAAGTGAAATAGAAAAGTTTGTAAAATCTATGACTGAAAGATTGACAGTTATAGAATATGAAAGAAACCATATTAACATGTAAAATAATAAAGTAAATTTTTCAGAGAAATGTGATATTGTATTAATAAAATTTCTGTACTCTATATTGTTTGGATGTTTTTCACTTTGTTTGCATAAAATCTAACCTTAAAATAAATTATGGTTTATATTTTTAACAAGAGCTGAAAATTTAAATGACATTGTTTATATAAATATATCCTGAAATTTTGTTGTGAAAATATTGGCTTGCATAATAAAAGCTGATATAAGATGTTGGTTTCTTTACTTCAGATAGAAAGAATTTTAAATACAAATATTTTCCAATTCTAATATAAAGTTGATGGAAATTGATATAAAGGATCTTTGGTCAAGGTTATCAATTACACAAAGTTTGTAAGAAGGATGTGTAGCTGGTGTGATGGATAGCACTTTGGAATGAGAATTCAAGGAGCTGAGTTTAAATTCCAGTCTGGTTTGTTAGACACTTACACACAAATAACCTTGGAAAGGTATGAATTCATCACTTCCCCACTCTATGGGTTAAGTAATAGGACTTGTATCTGGAATGATTTGTTCTCCAAAAATTGTTAATGTAATATTCACTCACAAAAAAGAATTATTCTTACAATTCAAAATATATTTCAGTTTTAATTCTACAAAGAGTTGGCAAGCTGTAAAAAAAAAAAGAAAAAAAAAGAAAGAAATGCTGAAAACTCGATTCGCCGGTACTATCTCAAATCATAATGCATGTAACCAGTCAGAAAAATAACTCACTCTCTAACAAACGCCGAAGCCAAAAATGCCTGAATTTTGCGCTCCCAAATCGAGAACACCAACTGCTTTTATCGGCAGAACCTATGTTTTTCATTCGTTGACAGCTGGGATAGGATGTTCCGTAATTTGCATATCAAAATAGTTTTATAGAGACTCCTGCGACAGACTTGTTTTTTCTTTAATTCAATTATTCCATTTTCAGCATGTTATGCGGAATACGTGCCCTTCTGTTTGGTAAGTAATTTTCTTTTTTGCCACTTTTTCCATCGTAGAATACACGCGACACGCTGTCGCTTGGTTTGACGAGGTAAGTCACCATTTTCTTCGCTATAATAAATTAGCATAATCAGTGAATACAAACCTAAGAATGCTGACTGTTGATAACTGAAATCTAGAATACTAAACTATTCAATAGGAACAACAATTATTTTCTTTATTTGTAAACTGAACTTAAAGCATTTCATTCCCAACAATATATTTAAAAAATTCATTATACTAAAATACTACACACTCTTTACAAATCTCCAGAGTAGATGAAGTTTTTTGATCTGGAATCATTAAAGGAAATAACAAAACTTGGATTGAAATAATGGGTTGAAGAAATAAAGGAAAATAATATTTGAAAAAAAAAAAAAAAAAAAAAAAAAGCTAAATGACTCGCATGATTTCTACTGATGGATCATTCTCATTGAAAATTTTGACATACTTACTCTTTAGCTAATTCTGATGGCGGAGTTCGATGAATGAGAGAATAATTCCCATCGACATATGTAAAAAGGTGACTCCGGCAGAATTTTACTTGTTCCCGTCTTTCCAGATCCCGCTGTGTGAATTCTGAATGGATCACAATTTGTGGGGGATCAGATAACAAGCTGATTTTAGCACTGGACACAACTGGAAATTTTGTATAATCCCTATAGATAGAAATGGCTTCCTCAACCTAGAAATGAAAAGAAAAAAAAAAGTTTTATAAACAAAAATAAAACAGGATTTTGTAGAAAAACTTTTTGTCCATGAATCAATCAAATTAATATCACTATTGTTCATAACTTGAAGAGTTTTAAACATTCCAAATATTGCTTGGTTAAATGAACCTCTCTGTGAAGAAATAAAAAACAAAAAAACAAGTAGACTTAATGGTTGACTAAATTTAGATTATTTGGGCTGCCATTGGAAGAGGATTTCATTAACAATCAAATTCATCATCATAGCCAAAATAAGGAGAGACAGAATTATTTCTTAAATATAACATCCTCTGGCATAAGGCTATGGTAGTAAGACACTGAGTGGGGAGCATACTCACTTTGCAAGTAAATTGGTTTACAAGAACAGCTTGTTAACCACTGGTCTACAGTAGGTCCACTTGTTGCTTCCAAAAAGAGAAATTGAGGAAACTTATAAATCAAAGTTCATGAATCAACCAAATAGATATTGCCATTTCCTTTGTCCATCATCAAAATAAGTGTCTGATGCTTACAATTACAAATAAACAAACTGCATGGAGTGTACGCCCCCCCCCCACTCCAGCTATATCTACATTTACTATTAGAGAAGGATAGAACTAAATGAGGCAAAAGTACTGGTTAATCAACTTTGCATATAAAACCAGGGAAATATCTTTTTCAGTCATTTTTAAGAAAAAACGAGGCCTTATGCCACTGAATTTAGTCCACATATTAAAAGCTAATTTAAATTTTATGGAAAGGTTTCTGAAATAGCAGATCCTTAAATGTTTTCTTTAAATGGAGTAACTTGTCTTTGTGCTAATAAACAGGGAGTAAATTTTTGAAAAAACCTCCAACAACGCTCCCCCCACCATTAACCAACCAAAAAAATTAAAAGCTGAACCAAGAATATTCCTTTATTAGAAATTGTGTCAGTGTTTAAAGTGTTGCTGCCAACACTTGAGTTTGAACACAGATCACCAGAGGGCAAACACAGGCGATCCCATTTTGAATAATTAGATCACGAGATGGTAAAGGAAATGTATATATGGGAATTAGCGTGGCATCTAAGTGATCACTATACAGATTACTATTCAGATCACTTTTCAGTAGTTAGTTTCCAAGCAAGTATTATCGAGCTGTCACTATATTACTATAATTGTATCTGCGATTACAAAGTTTCTACTACAACAAGCATTACGAAAGTGACGAGTATTCGTTGACCTCACAAAAGTTGGAATTTACAATTATCCCAAGGATTTCAAATACTTTTCCTTTAAAACCTCTGACATAACTTTCCAACCACAATTGTTTAAAAAGTAGTTCACCTATATTTTGTAAACAACTGATGTTATCAAGTCTTTTTTTTGTTTTATACCAAGAGAAACATGAAAGTCATTTTCTTAAAAGCAAAAATAAATACAATGCAGTCATCACTTATTGTTGGGTGAGCAAGGTTAACATATTAGTGTTGAGTAAAAGAGAAGATTACAAGAAAACACAAGGAGAAAACAGGAAAGAAAGAAAATATGAGAGAAAAAGAAAAAAAATGGATATTATGGGGTGAGGTTGGATGTTTATAAGCATTGTTTGTGGGCAGATGTTTGGGGATGAATATACTGGCATGAAAAATAATCTATGAAACCAGAAAAACAAACAAACAAAAGTAATGATTCTGAAAGAAGAAAAGTGAAGAGATGAGAGAATTAAGGAGGTGAGAAATGTTAATTACAGGTGAGTCCAAAGAAGTAACTGGAAAATACAATTACCTATTTTGTTATGACATAATTGCACAAAAATTGGTTTATTAGTAATGTGTAATCATGTCAATTACCTGGGCATTTAACTAATTCAGCTATTAAATTTTTTCTAATTCATTTACCACAAACCAAGAAAAAAAAAAAATTTTTGTAGATTAAAAAGTTTTGAAATTTATGGCAAGTTTATTTTGCATTTCAAGCAGACAAATTATACATTTGCAGAAATCTTAATAAGAACACTTAAGTTGTGAAGATATCGGTCAAAATTTACAGAATAATGACATGAAAAAATTCAATGGATAAATTGTCGTCTAAGTTACACAAAAATGAAAACAACACTGGCATCTCATTTTAACAGATATATTTACCAAAATTACACAAAAATATCTTGAAATACTAAAGAGTAAATTTATTCAATAAAATTGCTATTGGCTGCAACCATGGTCTACAGATGATTTTGGAATCTCCTGCAGTTTTTCTGGATGGCCTATTTGTTTAAGTTGGTAATACTGCCATAATCCTTGCCTTCAGTTCATCTTTGGTATTACAAGGAGTTTTGTTGGTCTCTTGCTCAACTGCACTCCAACCATAATAATCAAGGGGGTAGCAGTCTGGGGTGTTAGGTGGCCAGATGTAAGGGGTGGTTATGGTCACAGAAATTGTCTAACGGCCATGATAGGGTTCTGCTTGTGTGGCATGGTGCAGTCCTGTTGCCAGACATAGGGTCTTCCAACAGCCACCCTCTTGATCCAGAGCAGCACTACCTCCTCAAGGCACTTCATGTAGATCACCATGTTCAGTCCGAGGCTCTTACCAACAAATTCAGGAGTTCTTTTCTTATCAGAATGTGTCAGAATGAGTTTTCCTGAGCTGCTTTACATTTGTAATCATCATTAAACTCATCAACTACTCCCGAATCCTCTGCACTGACCTTCCATCATAGAGATCTTTTTTCTCACAGACAGTGCCCAACGGACCCTACTATTACTGTGCAGTTGAAAAAAATCAAAAACAAATAATGTGCATGCATGAAATTAAAAATATAAAAATGGCAACAATTTAACCATTGCATCCTGTATTTAACTAGTAAAAAAAAGTCATAAGAAATGCTTTTCTATGGTAACATTATTAATACTGTTCTATGGTAATTGATTATCCATACAATTACATAGAACAGCACTGTACTAGTACATAAAAAGTAAAAATATATGAATTTCTATAAAAACTAAACGCTTTTTTTTTTTTTTTTGTTTACTTGCCATATAATTCTTTTTACATACACACACACACATATATATATATATATATACACACACACACACACACACACAAGACAAAAGGGAAAAAAGAAAGAACAGAAAGGAAGAGGGAAGCTGATGATGAAGATATAGACATTAACATTGACAAACTCCCAATATCATGGTAGGGGAAGAGGAAGTGTCTTGTTCAAAGAGACAGTTAAAATAACCTTGACCTATATTTGAAAATATTAACATCACAAGTCAGGTTGAAATAGAATCACAAAATTAAAGACAAGTTCAAACAATTTTAAAAATTAAAATACAAAATAGTAAATATTAGTTCTAAATCAAAGAACAAAAAATATATTTCTTCTTTTTTAAGAAAAAATTTCCCAAATCTTAGCTAGCAAAAATAAGAAAAAATAATAACCATAAATAGTTTATATAAAGAAAAAATACAAATATTTAAAATTTAAGATTTTCTAAAAAAAATATTAAGAAAGTGTATGTATAATGGTAATATCTAAAATTAAAAAACATATTACAAATAATAATAAATATAATAAATAAAATAAAAAATTTATAAAAATATATATCTGATGTGTCCCGGAAAGGGATATAATTGAACAAAGTAGCTAAGTAGTTTTGACTACTATAACTGGTAGCAGTAATTGACTGGTATGCATCGTAGTCACAAGTAAGAAGTGTAGATCAATGGCGTAGTCCAATGAGTGTCGTTCTAGACTTAGTTCTCAGACTAAGGCTCTGACTCTTGTACACATCCGTCAGTATTTATGACGGACACTAGCCAATCATATTCCAGTGAGGGTGAACGCAGGTGTACACATATTCCATTATATCAATATCATAATTAAGTAATTCAATGAGTCTAGAAAAAAACCTTAAGAGAATGCAAAATTGTAGATTATCTGGATATTGCACTTAACCTTAATAGTAATACTTTTAAATCTTACCATAAAGAACATTAAGTCCCCCAACCACATTGATGTTGGTTTTAACCACCCCATGCCATTGTGAAACAGATACCCATTATTGTCAGTTCCCGAATTAGTAAGGAATTAATAGGAATATTTTTAATAAAATAAAGAATTGTATGATAACGCTTTCGAAAAAAGTAGTTTTAAAAATAAATTATCCTACTCAAACCACATGAGTAACACTGAAATAGATAATATGAATTGTAAGCACAAAAATAGAAAAAGAAAAATCATGGTTCACCCCACTCCCTTCCGTAACTTATCCAACACTAATATTGGACAAGTTTTTCTGAATTAAAACATTTTCAAAAATCAACCCTCTAAATAAGATCTTCAATAGGAAAACCATTAATATAAGCTATTCCTGCACAAATAACATGTACAAAATTATTGACTCCCATAATAACTACATTCTAAGTTGTGACACTATTTAGCTATGGTAATTGATTAACTAATTAACCATAGAAATTAAACAGGAAAATACTGAGAACAGAAAAGAAGATACTGTAATTGTAGAAATAGTGAACATTGTCCAGTCAAAGGAAAATGTAGAGTTTTGAAGGTGATTTACCAAGCAACTATTTACCCCAAAGAAAATAAGTCTAACCACAATATTTACATTGGACTTTCCCCAGGGGAAATGGAAACAAAGATTTTACACCCATAGGCACTCTTTTTCCAACCCAAAGTTAAAATACCAAACTGCTCTTTTCAAAAAATTTTGGGAATTGAAGTAGAAAGATCTGAACCCTCAGATTGACTGGAATATCATAGGTTTTGCTCACATGCCTAATAATTTTAAAGGTAGATATAACCCGTGTTTAGAAGAGAAGATCAGAATAATTAAATTCGATAATCAAAGTATACTACTAAACCAAAGGAATGAGTTAGTTTTCAAATGTCATCACAAGAGTAGGTTTAAACTCATCTAAAATATTATTGATCTTACTTAATCTGTTATCATCTAACACATATAGCCATATTTCTACTCCATTTCAATCCTATCTGATAACCTTCCAACTTTTTTTTTTTTAAATTGTATGTTTTAAAAAAAAATTTTTCTATTTCTTTCCTTATCATGATATTTTATCTTTATAAATTTTATTATCAATATTTTTATCATCATATTTTTATCTTTATTATTTTTTACCTTCATTACTTAATAAAAGTAACCAAGACTCTAAATGTGAGTTTCTTGAGATAGGATTTATACTGGACATTTAAGACTTGATTTGTATAGCAAACATTTTATCACTACTCACTTCTACTACTACTACTACTACTATTTTCATAATTTAAAGTACAGAAAGGAGGACAAGTGATTAAAATTTACAACTAAATTGGGAGTTAGTAGTTTCTCTTTTTTTTTCTTTTTGGTAGTAGGAGGGATTCACCTTTCATAAACACATTGACAAAGTTTAAGTATCCTAAGTGCAAAGAATTCCTACAGAGTTTCAAACAACAAATTTCACTAACATCATATGTGAAAGTTTTGATTTATACTTGTAGATATATTACTTTTGGATGTGGTTAATTCATATTGACTCAAATAGACCAATTACTGTAGGCATGAAAATTGTCTGAAGGTCCAAGAAACAAAAAGAAAACTCTAAAAGTCAACAGATTTAACATATATTTGAGAATGGACAAAGAATTATTTACTATATGCTGTATGCTTCTAGGACGTGGGTAATTATGGCCCTCTACAACCTCCTATACCATGATGCTTTTATTGACATTTGTTTTTTGCCCAGCATCTATTTGCACAAGCCTATTTCCTGTCCCTGTGAGTGTCAAGTTCTCCATGCCCTCCTCACTTAAAATGTGATAAATAAACAAAGAATATTAGTCTGAATAATAAAGGTGGTGAGAAGAGTAGAGGATGGAGACTCAGAAACACATGTGTAAGGAAGATCAAAAGATATCATCATGATAACAGCAACAAAAAGATACCAGTCAAAATAATGGGGAGTAACATTTTTCTCAAGGATCTGTTTCAAGGCTTAAGTAATAAAACAATTTCATTATATTTATTTTCTTTTTTTTAAACAATTTTGCAATTTGACAGAAAAAGAAAATAAAAACTACCAAAACGAAATCCACACTTGTTTGGTATTTTTTTTTCTGAAGGTGACAAAAAAAAAAAAAAAAAAAAAAAAAATGTAAGAAGGAAGTTACCCAAAAGTCTAATGCTAAATAATGCTTCAACCTTACATTGCTTTTGTAAAATTCACAACACTCATGTAAAAGTTATCTCCAAAACTGAGTAATTCATTTTTCTTTTAATTTAATCTGAAACTTGGTCACATTGCCTTTGTATGTAGAAACAAACAAGTCAGTTTTCTAACAGTAATTGTTGCAGAGAGGAATAAAACTATTTCCAACAAAGAGTAAGGGGTTAATTTAAATGTTAATATTAAATACTTCCTATAATTAGAGAGTTAAAAAAAAAAAAAAAAAAAAAAAAAAAAAAATGATGATTAACTTCAATACTAAGTTTTGACTTTTATAGTCATTTTCAGGAGAAGCTGTCAATTAAAAAAAAAAAAAAAAAAGAGAAAAGAAAAGAAATGGTGCCAAATAACTTTCTATGCCTGGATTTTCAAATGGGTAAGGATGACATATAGCTTTCAAGAAAGAAGCCAAAGATTAAAATGAAAGACTTAATTTCACAAAGTTGAACCTCACACCAAACTAAAGCTGCCTTTATTTGTTCAAATCAAGATGAATCCAAAAGGTATTGCTTTTTGTTTCACTTGCTGCACTATTGATTGGTGAAGTGTTTCTCAACTGGTGCATCTAGGTTAATGTGCCCTGAATGGTAACCAGATGTGCCCCAGGTTAACAGAAGAGTAATTTATTATGTTTATATTTTAAAAAAATAAAAATAAAATAAATAAATAAAAATTTCAATTTTTAAAAACCTAAAGACACCAAGCACATGGCTTCCATGTCTAAGTCTAGTCTTTGTCATTTTAAACTGAATGCTAAATTCCAGAATCTTTAAGAAAGAATGGATAATCATTTCCCTTTTGCCTTCCTCAAGGGATTTAAAAAGTCAAAAGTCAAGATTTCAAATATCCATTTTCACAGCATGTCAAAGCAGAGCCCCCCCCCCTCTCAAAACACAATCTCTGCACTTCCAAGTGTTCTCAAGTGAAGCCTTGGAAATAATTTCTTCAGTTAATAAGTAGATTTATAACTTAGCAACTACAAAAAGTGGGGTTTAAAGTTTTAACATTGTTTTATGAGAGAATTAAAATCAGAAGATAAATGACTTTCTGTCATCTTGAAATGAGTCATTAACATTCAAGGAGTTGCTAGGATTAATGAATTCACTTTTTTTTTTTTTCTTTTTTGAATCTTTTAGTCAATCAATTGAACAGACTTCATAGTCATAAGAGGAATTTATATTTCTTGTTGGTTAGAGCAATGCAGAAAAATGTTAACAGGATGGGAGAGAGAAAGGTAAATATGTATGGTTCAGTTGATTCTTGGCAATATGAACATGAGAAATATATACAAAAGGATCCATTCAATGCAGTTGTGGATTTCTCACTGGTTAGTGTATTGTGATGTTGAAATAAAAAGTTATAAATTTTGAAGCTGATTTCTATGGCAGGCAGATAAACTCTTTCCATACAGTACAATTTTCCTAATCACTCCCCACCCCATATACTATCCATTTTACCATTTGTTTTATAACAATTTAAGCTGAGGTCAGTCAATATCCTGTTTTCCAAGACAGACAATCCATAAGGAAAGAAGAGGAGGTTTTTCTATAGGTTAGAACACAGCAGAAAATAAATGGTTACAAACAGTAAAAGGAAAAATAATTTGATTGGTTTGGTTCATTTCCAGCAATATGCACACAAATGTTTTTTAGTTGATACTAGTATTTGAGTAGATTCTCTGTTTCTTTTAAACAGTATTTCTTTTGTCTACTGTCATGCATACCCATGAAAACTTAAGAAAATGTGCTCATGTCTCTCTTTGGAGGCTGAACAAACATTTGATCTGGTGTGCGGGTTCAGATCATATATATATATATATATATATATATATATACACACACACAGACAGAGAGGCGAGATGCTTTCAATTCTTTCTCAAGTGAGCAAATCATTCACACTGACCTTCTTATACATTATTTGGGTACTGTATGCCACTTTCTTTAATTTTCTCAACTTTTCTTTAATTTTCCCAACTATATTATTATATAAAATTCATTTCAGATATGGTATGCCATAAAATTTTCTGTTTCCCCTTTTGAAAAGGTAAAACCTAATTATTTAACAACCATTACAGAAACCCAGGTTTCATTTTAGCAAAATCTGTTGCATACAAATTAGCTGAATAAACAAAAATGTAGGTAAAAGTTTTTATTTTTTATTTGCCTTCAGATTGAATCACTACAGTTGGAAAATGTACAGCTGTTTCTTTATTAACACTGACAATGCATCTACATGGATACAGGCAATGAAACACATTGGCTTGACATTTCTTGACAGCATAAATCATGTACCCCAACCTCTTTAGATAAATTCCTTTTCACTTATAATAAAAACCATTCTCTTGGTTAAATGTGAAGATCAATATTTCAAGAGTTTAATAATTAAGAACTTTGTGAAAAAATTTCAGCTTGTATGTTAAGTCTGCTCCCTGACCCCTAAAAAGCCTATTATTATGATACTCATAAAAAATTAATTTTTCACTACTGCATTCATACTTTCAACATTGATAAAATTTGTTCTTAGATGTACAAGTTTGGTGAGGCTCATTACCAAAAAATTTCTAAATATAAAATTTGGAAGAGTTTGCTATAAAGAATCAAATTGTTTCATGTGCAAGCCTTACATTGGATATCCTTGTTTGTTATTTGGAAATACCTTTTGTAGTAACAATTACTGCTTGTAACCAGTGTGAGACTATTTTATCTTTTAGTATTAAGGTCCTGACAAGAAAAATATTTGCATGCTTTGTAAAATTTTTCTCCCAAAATATATATTCTACTTTTCAACTTGTAATTGCCGTACATATCCTCATGTAAATATACTGTCATTACTCATAATTGGTGTCAAATAAATTTTTAATTGGGAACTTGAATTGTAAAAGACATTTTTCAGTAATACATTTATTTCCCTTTGGTATAAGATGTGGAAGTACTTTTCAGGACTAAGTAATCATTTTGGTGTGAGCTATGATCAAAGTCTTCACTCCTGACCCACTGTAGATGGGTATTTTGGCTAGTATGAAAGTAACTATGCAGAAATTAATTTATTATCCCAGTAGATTAGCAATGTTTCACAAATATTTTCTGCTGAAATAAGAAAACATCAGTTTTGTTGTTATGCATTTCTGCATACCTTCAAATACAAATGATTTATTTTCTAAATACTGGTTTCAGTATGAACTCATAAAGAGAAAATTTTACCGAAATGTCTCTAAATTATGAACTAAAGAAATAAAAAATCTACACCTCACAAATCAGAGAACTAACAAGAAAAACATTTGCTTAGACATTGAAAGAAATCAAGTTAAAAAACAAAACAAAACAAAAAAACAGTAAAAGTCCACCACACCTTATATATGGTTGCACAATGATGGCAGTCCAAGAAGGGACAAGCTGTTGTTAAAAATAAATAAAGTAGACCTCACAATAGTCACCAAATGGTTTGGTTTGCTATTTATAAATCAGACTTATTATTCAGGTTGTTCTCCTATATTAAACTGACCATTTCAGTCAGCCTGACAAGTACTGAGAGATATTAATTAATGTCTGCTGGAGAATAAAAGATCTTACTAGAAAAAAAAAAAAAAAAAAAAAATTACATGAAACTTTTTTTTTTTTTTTTAAGTTAGAACATTGAAAGTAGTAGAAAGGAATAGTGACATGTAAAATTAGAGAGATGTGTGTGTGTGTAGTGGAAACTTACTAGGACTGAAAGGAAAATGGATTTCTTGAAAAAGGAATCCATTCTTTAAAAAAAAAAACCCAGAAGAATCCATTATTTTCTGCTATCCTGTTTAGATTTGGTAGGTAAATTCATCTTCTAAAAGATGGGATTCTCAACTGCTGTGCTACAAAATATTGCCAACTGAAGAAGAAATAATTGTCTGCTTATATGTTTGACCAAACATTGAAAAAAATCATGAAAAATATTAGGCACAGGTTTCACACTAAATAAGCTGCACAAACAGTTGAATAGAAACATTGAAATAAAGTAAGTTTGTGTGTGTGTGTGTGTGTGTGTGTGTGTGTGTGTGTGTGTGTGTGTGTGTGTGTATATCTTATTATATCTATGGTTTTATTTCATAACATTTTTGTTAATTGTTCCGCAATATTTTTATTTGCTCCTAGGTGTGCTATTGCTTAAAAAGGTTGAGACACACTGTTCTAAGGAGAAAACACAAAACTGCCTTCAAAAATAAATTGGGAATAGTTCAGAGAATTGATTACCTTTCTAACTCACCTGACTAAAATTCCATTGAACATTTTCAGCATAAATTGAAAATTTCTGTTCATTAATGGAATTCATCAGAACTAAAAAATTTGAAAAGATAATCTGCAGAGAAGGCCAAAAATACAAGGTGATACAAGCAGAAGAACTTTATTGAAGACCATTATGGAAGTCTTTTAGCCACAAATAGTGGCAAAGCCTTATTGAGGATCATAGCAACCACTGATGCCTTAATGAAGATCATAGAAAATGTCTATTAACAGTGATTGGTTCCAAAAGAGCCTTAACTAAGTGTTAGTTGAGAAGGTTGAATATTTATTAAAAAGTTATAATAAAGTATTGATAATTATGGAAATAAAATAATGATTCTCTCTTGTCAATTCACATATAAAAATGGTTTATCAACACTATCTGATTAGAAAAATATAAAATTTGGAATAATTAATGAGACAAATATAAGGAGAATAAGCTCTAGTGGAAATGATGACATACAGATTGAACAGTCAATTGCTACTGATAATGATACCCTCCTCCCATCAGTGAAAGAAATGACATCTAGTGTGCCGTCTCTGCAGAAAGATGGCACATGGCTGCCATGGCAGAACAGAGCCAGTGCAAACTCAAGAATATGCCTGCTTATGAAGAAGGTGTTTACCAGCTTCTCCATGACATGGTCATTATGGTGACTGAGTGATGTTATCTATGCAAATGATTCCTTTGCTAGCCAAACGCTAAAGTTTTAGAACCCATAAAAGCAGGAACATTTTCTGGGATGGGGCAGAGCTTGGCAGTACACTGTGTTGACCTCACAATGGGATTACCATGTGTTACAAAGGATTTTTGTTTGTGTTAATCAGCATTATTTCATATTTGTTTTTTTGTTTCCAGTGCATTCATCCCATACGTGTGGTGTTTCCATGTGGAAGTCTTGTGTGCACCCTGCTCATTGTGATCCAGTATTTGATTTTGATGCTGCCGAGTTTTCCATCCCAATCAATAAGAAAATCCCTTCATAAAATTGTGTTGAATACTTTTGCATCTAACTGTATTAGAGTTGGTTGGTTTGGCAAATTATGTTTTGGTATCGATTCATTTTTTTTCCTTGATACTGTGGTTTTTCGGTTTTTAATTTTTGCTTTCTATGGAAGCCATTCATTTTCTTGTGTAATGATAGCATTTCCAGTTGATATTTTATTTTGTTTGAGATTGATAATACTTAATCTGTTCAACTCGCAATATCTCATGTATTTCTGGTCCAATCTTAAAAATATTCATATGGCTGAAAATAAAATAAAACAATCTTTCTAAATATGTAATTTGTATGTGCTTTTATTTGTTGAACTATTTTGTTGAACTAAATTTTACACATTACTTTGTTTTGCAAAATCAAAGTACTCAATCTTTATCAATATTCTTGAAATTTTACACTCAATTAGAAGACACCTTAAACTACAACCATGAAGATGTTCATTTCTTCTCTGAAGTGAATTCCTTCAAAAATTATAACGTAAGCAAAAAAAAAAAAGAAAAAAAAAAAAAAGAAAAGCCAACAAGCCAACAAAAGAGCAACTGATAGTAATAAATATGTGTAATAAAAGCACTTTCAAATTATTGAAACTACTGTGATACTGACAGACACTTGATTTCAAGTGATTAATTATTTAGAGGCAAAAACTATTTTAATCAATTTAATATATAATCTTAACTAGATAAAACGATAAGAGTATTTGTAAAAATAAAATGAATTAATTATCCTTGTTTAGAAGAATTTTATGCAGAGCAACCACTGAACACTAGCGACTAAAAAAGAATAATTTTTACTTTGGATTTAAAAAACAAAAAAAAAACAAAAAAACACCTGCAGTTTTGAAAATATACACATTTTAAAATGGAGATTAAAACTATATTTTTAATATCTAATTTTAGGTGTATTTGCTAAATAAAAACAATTTTATTTCTAGAAAACAATTTTAGACTTGCATATCTGGAAATATACAAATTTTAAAAGTGAAATTAAGAACTATTTTAATTATTCTTAATATCTAATTTAGGTGCATTCCCTAGATAAAAAAAAAAAAAAAAAATTATTTATTTAAAAAAAAAAAAAAAAATAAAAAATCTTCATTCATTTTTCTTTGGCAGCAACAAGAGAATCCTGGTAGACAAGAATGGCCACAAGCCAAAAACTCAGAATAAAGGGAAAGGGCATAAATATTGTCAGATAGAAATAAAAGAAAATAAAGAAAGTCTATTTTATCCAAACAATAATAGTCTAAGTATTAATAATAATTGTCAACCTTAAAACAGTTGAGACAATCTCAATTGAGCAGTAAAAGGCAATGTCAGAATGTGAGAGCAGGTTTATTTCAGCTAGACAATAGTAATAATTTTCTTGTGATAGACAAAGAAAATCATATTTTAAAAAAAATAAGAGATTAATACATATTCTTTAGATTAAAAAAAAAATAATTCACAAGTGTTTTTATTTATTTATTTATTTATTTATATGTGGAATATTGTCCCCATGTTTGTTGTTGTTATTACAATGTTTTGGCTGTTGTAGCATCCTGCCTTCATCAGGTGTATGTTGATCCAAGTTATCTACAGGGAATTTTGAATTGAACCCTTCATTTAATCTACTGGGTAGATGGTTCTCTAGGGATATCTCATCTACTTATTTTTAATACGGTTTAGTTATTACTTGACCAGTGTCCATGGAGTCTAAATACACTGGCCTAAGGATTGAACTTATAAATACTATGTCACCAAATTCATTAGTCTATTGCCCTGTGGAACAATTTTGTGTGAAAAACTTGGAGCCTTAAACCTAACCTTCCAGCTGATAAATGCAGCTGCTGCTATTTGTCCTGCTTGATTGCATTCACTCAGGCTTTATTTTTTTTTATTGCAGCTGCTGCAATTACTATGTTGCCAAATTCACAAATGATGTTAAAGTGGGACAAATGTGAGTGGATAAATTGGAGTCTGCTGATGAGTGTTACTGATTACTTTTAGGGGGTCATTTGTTTCATCTTTATATTCTTTATCACAACTGCAAGAAATAGAGTATGCACAATTCTTGATCTTGTTTAGCTTTGCTCAGCAGAGATTCCTCTGCTTTTGAAAATTGTTCAGCTGTATGAACTGCAGATCTTTTGAATCTTTTCAAATAAGCTCTTGACAAAAGGAAGACAAATCATGGCAATTTTCTGGTCCTCCTTCTTGACCCTTCTGTTTTCACCTGAAGAAGTTGATGTCATGTTTGCAGTTGTTATTCTAAAGGGTACACATGATGCTGATAATTTCCGGTTGTTAGGTGTCTGGGTTGCCACTCATGATGATTTTTGCCTGGTGTTGTAGGCATTGAACAATCACTTTCTTTACACTGCAGGGAAATTAAGTTGAGGTATTGTCTGGTGAAGGTTGGCTTGTGATATATGGCTGTCTTGAACCCATCTTTGTGAGTTATTAGTACATCCAGGAAGGCTACCAATTATAATTTTCTTCACTTGTAACCTGGATCAAAGGTATTATTGTGTTCACATAGTCCAGCAGTATTTGTACAGCTTTCTAGTGAGGTCATCTTCATATCTCAGCAATACTGTTGGCTTTAGTGGTGCCATTCCTAAAGCTATTTCCTCAAAGTATTCTATGTACATGTTTGCCATTATTGGTAACAACAGTGAACCCATAGCCAAGCCTTTTTCCTATTGATGTCAGACTAGTTGAAAGAACAAACATTTTGTCTATCCACAAAACCTCAATATTTGCATCAGATTATCTATAGGAATGTTAGTATGTTCCCCCAGAGAAGGGTCCAATTCCAATTGGTTTCAAACCACCATCAGCGTCTCATCTGTAGGAACTCTACAGGAATTTTGAAAATTTGTATGATTATTTTTCTGGTTTTGTTAATTTTAGTTTCTCAGGATTATGAGGTGTTCTTCCCCACAGAGACTTATATTATTTTTATTGATTATTTTACATATTTTTTGTAGTAACTGTATACTTATGAACTTGCAGGTTCACACCATCAAAGCTTCTCATTATAATGTCAATGGCTTTTTCTTGCTTTATTCATGTGTCTTCATTGTTGAATCATGGTGATTTTTAGCAGTGCTTATTTTTTTTTTTTAAGGAGGGTCTTATCTAGCATGGGTTCTACAGAAAATTTACACAAACAAAACATCCAATACCAATAGTAAATATGCAAACAGTACAATGCTTTCTATACATATATAGGAAATTAAAAACAAATCAAATTATACCAAAAATAGAAAATAAGGAAAACAGTTTACAACAATAAATAAAAAACTGTAAACTTTGTTTGGAAGAAAAATAGCTATTATCCTATTTCCAGGCAAACAAATTACTAAATAAATGAAGAGAACATTTCAGAATGAAGACATGAAAACAAATTTTTACTAAGTTACTTAAAAATAAAAAATGAATACCTTTAAAATACCACCATGAGAAATACAAATATATGCATTATATACAATTGCAGATAATGTAACATACTTCACACAAAGCTAATACTTTAAACCAAACAAATAAGTTAAAACAAAAAAAATATAAATAAATTAATAATAAACAAAGTAACAAATTACAAATTAACAAATACAAGTAAATATAATAATAATGATGATGATAATAATAATAATAATAAACAACAAGAAATAATTAAAAAGTTAACAAATAAATGCATTTGAAACATAGCTGTTACCACCTACCCAATAACCATCAGGATAATACAACAGACCTTAATACTGATAATCCACCACTGATCAGCATATATAAATAGTCAAGCCAAAACACACATGGCCTGAAGATTGTGTTCAAGCAAGAAAGATTGTCACTGCTTGGTGTTGACCTTTATATATAAAGCAAGCAGTGACAATAAATAAAAATGAAATGATAACATGATATAAGCATATACTTATTTTAATTACATACATTTCTTAACAATTACATATATGTTCATGGGTGCAGAGGAGCATGTACTATATATATGTAAAAAATGATATTTAAAAAATTAAATAATTTCAACATTTATGCAATAGTTTATTATTAACACAAGCACAGTCTTAAGTTTACATGTATGTGTGTTTGTGTGTACATGTTTGCCTATATATGCATGCACACAGGCATATACACAGATGTATAATTACAGACATATGCACATAAATCCTAACAGTAGTAAATAAAATTAATCATAAATCGAACCTCCTACAATTAATACTTTGATATCACCGATGATATGTAGGTATGTATTAATGTGAGCATATATAAGTATTTACCACTTAAGCATTAACATCATTAGTATCATATAAAAAATATATTTATTGCGTAAGCATTAATACCAATTATTTATATAAAAACATAAATAAATAAAATACAACTTCCCTGGCCTATAAATAAAAAATAAATAAATAAAAATAGGTCACATGTCTAGAACTGGATCAAAACCAGACTAAGTCTGCTACAGATAAAAAAGGGGCAAAATCGTAACAGTGCATGTGAGCATGAAGACAAGTACACACACACACAAACACAGAAGAAAATTCAGTGTTAAATGTGTATAAATTGAAAAAAATATAAGCAGTAAATTGCCGATAACCACTGAAGAGTAGCTGAACAGGTCTGTTTATGAAACTCTGGAGTTGGGGAATGCTGAAGGTAATCTCATCAATCATCTAAGTGGAAAATTTTACTCACATTAATATATATATATATATATATATATATAAAGAACAGTAAGATATATAATCTGGTGTATTTTTTATTTTTACAAAATGGTGCTCAATGTAAATTTACAGAGCATAAATATTATAAATTAACTAGTTTAAAATATGTTTTTTTTCACTACACAGTAATAACCATGTTTCAAAAATGGAAGCTAAAAACTTCAAATTTAATTTTGTAATTAAATTAAAAACATTAGTTCGCTTTCATCTTCAAGTGAATATTAGAGTAACTTATTTTTTAAATTTACTGAGTTTTAAGCGCACACAAAAATTCATACTTCACTGTTTCCAAGGATACAGAGAAATCCAATCATTCAGACAAGGGGTGGTAGTGTGTTTATTTTTATTAACTTTTGTTGTATCAGTTATTAGTTACGTTCAAAAAAGAGATTAAGTTTAGGGAGGGTAGGGATGTATTTTTCAACAAATTCTGACATCCGTTAAATGTATGTCATCTGGGTTTTTTTTTTTTTTTTTTTTTTTTAAATTTACCACCCCTATATATGTACACACACACAAAAAATACTAATGAGAGATACACACAAAATGGTCCATTCAAAGAAGTTTGAGATTTCTCACTTTTGTTTTACTGTCAAAGTGAAAAAGCAATTCTATAAGCTGACTTTGAAGGCAAACAGGTATCATTCATCTGTATGGTACAATCCTCCTAGATCTCCCTCTTCCATCAATCATCTATTTGTTTTTTTTTGTAGTAATCTAAGCTAAGATTAGCAAATATCTAGGTTTTCAAGGCAGACATAATTGGGGAAATTCCTTCTTCATATTCTGGAGCACACTGCCATCAGCCATCCTCCCCTGCTTAGCACTGAGGACATGCGTTTCACTTCCCCTGGTGGCAACAGTTAATTGCATCAAGACAAAATGTCAAACAAAAATTGTGAAAGATACAGTGAATCAAAAATCTAAAACATTTTTTTTCCAGAAAATTTATTACTGAACATTTTTTGCCATTTTTACAAATTTACCTTCTTACAATTTTATACTATACTGGGTATTTAGTGTGGAGTGAAGATTAACAAGCTAGATCCATGAACGATTGTGAGTAATAGAGGCTCAAACATTTTTTGGCTTGGTACAGAATAACACGGTACATTTTTATTATTTAAAGTAATTCAATTTCATTACTGTTATATTTTCGTAAAAAAAAAAAAAAAAAAAGGAAACTAACTTTCTTGTTCACGTGACTTTTCACACGTTCCCTTTCCTCTTTAAAAGCTGCGTTCTTCTTCCTTTTCATTCTGAATTCTTTCCTTTGTTGATTACTGACTGCTGTGAATTAAGTTCAGTAAAGCCTTAAGAAAAGGTTATTCTATCTTTGCTTTCTTCTTTGTACTACGTAACAATTTACTGAACTTAATTCCTCATGGACAAGATTATTCGTCTGGACAAGTTTGATATATCCCTCAGGCTAGCAAGCTCTGGAGACTATGGTACCGTAATTTTAATTATTACTTATCAACTATTGCTTCTTTAAACCCGGACAAACTCGAAGTCCTTTATTTAAACATCGGTGCTACCGTTGCTGATGTTATCGAGGGTTGTTCTGGATTTGAACATGCTGTTGAATTGATGAAAAGTGTTTATGACAAGTCTCCAAGTGTTATTCATGCTAGACATTTGTTGTCTACACGTCTGCAGCAGGAAAATGAGTCTGTAGACCAATACCTTCAGGCCTTGAATCGACTTGCTGCTGACTGTTGCTGACAAGATGTTACTGCTACTACTTACAGGGATGAATCTGTCCGTGATGCATTTATACGTGGTCTCTGGTCCCCCGTAATACGTGCCAGACTGCTTGAAAATGATACGCTAACTCTCAAGGAGGCTACTCAATGTGCTAGAGCCTTAGAACAGGCTCACTTTTGTGCTGAATCATACGCTTCTCAGATTGGATCAGCCGCTGCTACTACCACTAGGACTAAAAATGTGTTTACTGATTCTGCCAAGGAGGTCACTTCCACTACTATTACTAAAAATATGCTTTCTGACTTAACTGATTCTCGTACGGAGTGTGACTCTGTACAATTGTCTGCTGCCCTTGCTCATGGCAAGTGCTACAACTGTGGAGGGAAACGTCACTTTAAGGATAATCGTCGCTATTGTCCTACCCATGATAAGAGATGTCGAAACTGTGGCAAACTCAGTCATTTTTCTAAAGTTTGCCGTTCTACCATGCCGGCGCCTTCACGTTCTACCTCAGCTATTATAGTAGTCCGTGCTAAAGACGATGATAGGTCTCCTCCAGTTACTAAAACTTTAGAATTAAAAGGAAAGAGATTAACTGCCCTCATAGACACCGTTAGTTCTGATAACTTTATCAGTGCCCGTACTGTTAAAACAATGAAACTGTCTACTTCTAAATGGAATTCCGTAATTTCCATGGCATCATCTGCCATTTCCCTCAAACTATCTGAATATTGTACTGAGGATATTATCTTCAATGGTTACGAATATAAGCAAATTGACTTTACAGTATTTCCTGATTCCTGTATGGATATTGTACTCGGAGTGCCCTTCTTAAAACTACACCAGAGTATCACTATTTCTTTTGGTGGATCTCAGGATATTCTAAAAATCTGCGCTTTAACCAAGATCAGTTGTGCTCCTGTTAAGTTGTTCCGAAACTTGACCCCTGACTGCAAACCTATTGCTACTAAATCCCAAAATTACTGTGCGGAGGATGCTCGGTTCATTGAAAAAGAAATTCTACAACTGCTTGAGGATGATATAATTGAAACAAGTTACTCTCTGTGGCATGCTCAAATTGTTGTAACTTCGTCACCTAATAAAAAGAAACGATTGGTAGTCGATTTCTCCCAGACTATTAATCGGTTCACCTTACTTGATGCCAACCCCTTGCCTCGAATTGAAGATCTCGTAAACCAAATAGCCCAGTATCGTATCTATAGTATAACTGACTTGTTCAAAGCGTACTATCAGATTGAAATTTGCCCCGAAGTTCGCCCCTTTATGGCCTTTCAAGCTGGAAATCGTCTGTTCCAATTTAAACGAATACCCATGGGTGTTACTAATGGGGTTTCTGCCTTTCAGCGATTTATGAATTCTTTCATTTCTGATAACAAATTATCTGGAACCTTTTTGTATATAGATGATATAACTGTTTGCGGTAAAACCCAGGAGGAGCACGACGTCAATTTGGAATGTTTCTTAAAGGCTGCCTCGACATACAACCTTGAAATAAACTGGGAAAAATCAGAGTTTTCACTTCGTTCTATTAACGTGCTTGGATATCAAATTTGTAACGGAACTATCCAACCCGATCCTGAGCGTTTTAAGCCACTTTTGCAAATGCCTCCTCCTTCCGACTCAAATTCGTTAAAAAGGTGTCTTGGTATGTTTGCTTACTATGCGAAATGGATACCTAAATATTCACACAAAATTCGTCCACTGGTCGAAAATAAACAATTCCCTATGCCTCCTATAGTTATAAATTCTTTCGAAAAACTTAAGACATAGCCGAGTTATCTGTAAAAGTTATTGATGATGAATTGCCATTTACTATTGAAACCGATGCTTCAGAAAAGGCTATTGGAGGCACTCTTTTACAAGCTGAGCGACCTGTAGCATTCTTTTCTCGGTCGCTAAACCCCTCTGAATACGACTTCATATAGTCGAAAAAGAAGCATATGCCATAGTTGAATGCGTTCGTAAATGGAGAGACCTCCTTGCCGGGAAACATTTTACTATTATTACTGATCAACAAGCTGTATCTTTTATGTTTAAACCTGCTAATCGTGGAAAAATTAAAAACGATAAAATTATACGGTGGAAAATAGAACTTCTTCCCTTTTCATACGACATAAAACACCATCCTGGAAATGAAAACAGTTGCAGATACCTTATCCAGAGTATGTGGTGCTGCTTCTTCCTTGAAGGAACTTAAATCAATACACGATTCCTTAATACATCCTGGGGTACAGCGCTTTTGGCATTTTGTAAGGTCTCAGAATATGCCGTATTCGCTTGATGAAGTCCGACGTGTGACTTCTGAATGTACGACCTGTGCCAAAATAAACCCCCAATTCTTCAATTCTGCTAGTAATGTTCTGATCCGTTCTACTGCGCCATTTCAGCGTCTTTCCATAGACTACAAAGGGCCTGTCCCGGTATCTTCAACAGGTTACCAATATATATTTACTGTTATCGACAAATATAGTCGATTTCCCTTTGCCTTTCCTTGCCGCGATTGCTCTTCGCAAACTGCTATTCAGTGCCTGACAAGTATTTTCTCCATTTTCGGGATTCCCTCGTTCATTCACTCTGATCGAGGAACTTCGTTTATGTCGGGAGAATTTAAACAATTTCTAACACGACTTGGAATTGGATGCAGTAATACTACTGCTTATAACCCTAGAGGCAATAGCCAATGCGAACGTTACAACGGCATAATTTGGAATACAATATTATTGGCCCTGGAATTGAAACAGTTACCAATTAGTGCTTGGCAGGATGTTCTACATGATGTGTTAAATGCTATCCGCTCCCTGCTATGCACCACTACGAATGCAACCCCCCACAAACGAATGTTCAATCTTGAAAGGCGGTCCTCCTCCGGTACTGCGTTGCCTGTTTGGCTCTGTGAGCCTGGGGAGGTATTATTAAAACGATTCGGTGGCAGAGGTAAATATGACCCTATCGTTGAGGTGGTGGAACTCCTTGAGGCCAACCCTACTCATGCCAAAATACGTCACAATGATGGCTGGGAAGATTCGGTGGCGCTGAGACGGTTGGCACATTTTCCACGCCCGGATGGACCTGAAAATACTCAACCCGACGTGGACCTTTTGCCTAATACAGGTCCCGTTAATATTTCTTCACCTTATACAGAAAATGAATCTGTGAATAATAGCCAGAATCTTGAAAGTCAGCCTTCTCAGAGGTCTGGCTCTTCCAGTGGTGAACTACCTCCATGCCGGTCTAGCAGGATTCGTAGACCAATCCAACGACTGGATTTATAAAACTTTTTCAATCTCTTTTGCAAGTGGGAGAGAATGTTATATTTTCGTAAAAAAAAAAGGAAACTAACTTTCTTGTCCATGTGACTTTTCACACGTTCCCTTTCCTCTTTAAAAGCTGCGTTCTTCTTCCTTTTCATTCTGAATTCTTTCCTTTGTTGATTACTGACTGCTGTGAATTAAGTTCAGTAAAGCCTTAAGAAAAGGTTATTCTATTCTTGCTTTCTTCTTTGTACTACATAACAATTACAAAATCTTGACCAATTGTAGCTGCCAAGCATCTTAAATCCTATATGTATTTTCTAAACACAATTTGAAGACCATAAGCAATAAGAAAACTTTGTTTTATTGTTTATGTCATTACATTTTGAGTATGCATTTAATTAGTCCCTTATCTCATCTGATATTAAATAATTTGAACACCAATACATGCAATGCAACTTACCTAGTATGTACAATTAAAAAAGATTGAAAGTTGTTAAAGTGAATCCATTTTATGTAACTGCACACTACTAACTTGAAGAGATGCACATTCTTAAAAGGCTTTCAAGTACAGCAGTTTCCTCTTTTTATCTATAGCTTTCAAACTGGAGGATGTAGGGCATCCAGGGCAGCTGCTAAGAAGTATTAGTTAAACTGATAATTTGAATTTTTCAATAGAAGAAAACTTCAATAGATAAATCATGTCTAAAACAGAAAAGATTTCTAGGAAAACAGAAATATCAACCTTCCATTGAAAATAATTAGGTGTGTCTTGAATAAAAATTCTACCCAATACAATATTTATGTGCATCTTTAATAAGGCAATTTTAATCAGGTAGTTCTTTGAAGGCTGTTATCAATGGCCAGGCTTCTGAAACCCATGAGATCAACGCAAGCATATCCCCTAAAGCTCTCTCTCCAGTCTTACTCACTTCCTATTTTATATTAACAATCTAAGAGCATTAGCAGTGTTTGTAAATATCTATGTCAATGACACCACAGTTTATGAGGGTACCTCCAAAAATCTAAATGACCAGAGCCTAGCAGTTGATCTTTTCAAATACTTCAAAAGCCAAACTAGAAACATTCCACCATCACTCTGAATTTCTGTCTCTTGCAATGAACAAGCATTCTCTCAAAAAGGGCCCTTGCCTTGAACACCTGTTGGTACTTAATACCCTGAATGGAACTTATATATATAATCTTTCAGATCATATATATAAGTACAAAGATGCTGAAAAAAAAAAGTCTGTTCCCTATATTGCGCCAGTAAGTAACTATGCTCTACCTCCAAAAACCAGATGACCAGACCCTGGCAGCTGATTTCTTCTCTGATCCAACTCTAACAGCTCAGTGAGGGAGGGGAGGCAAAATTGGCTTATAACTTTCAATAACTCAACTTAGTAACTTATTACTGAGAAGACCCTGAATTCTTAACAGTGACAATAAATGGTTGCACTCACAAAGAGAGACCTCAAGTGGAACTCATATGATCCATCACTAAAGATGTTGGAAAAATGGTTGGTTCCTTGTACCACTCCAGGGGATACTCAACTCCACCCATCATGCGCTATCTTTACACGAGTCAGATCAGATCAGAAATGGAGTAATGCTTCAGTATCTGAACCAGAGCTGACCAATTGTCTCTTTTCAGTTTTGATAAAGTTCTGATGTGTCTACATAGCCTCATGGGTGATGAGTTATTTTCTATGCTACTGTAATAGAAAATCAGGTCAACCTGATAAGAAACTAAGAGTTTGGTTGTGTGTGGTGCAGTAAGCACCGATAGTTACATCCTCTTCCACAATTGGGTGTTGAGGACATTCTACTTACAGTAGGAGACACTGATAATTTGCACATGATTGATACTGGACAGGTATGTGATGATAAATATTCGCACTTACTGGATTCGAAGCGTCCAAGATGTTTTGCTTGTCGGGCTGCTGTTTTATGATGGATATGTGCATAAAACCAAGCTAGAGAGTTCGTCAGCTACATCCTTTCCTCTCGCAAGTTTGGTCCAAGAAAAGTACATTCTCCGACATTTGTTTATTTTATGCTGCTTGGCACGATTTGTCTAGTGGCAGTCTGCATGCTGATTGGTTGAGCTGGGGACTGATTGAGAACGAGGCCAACGTTGATGATTGGTGTGTTGGCTGTGTTTTTGGTCAATAAAAATGGTCTGGGACATTGACTGGCAGTGCAGCTGGGACCATGGTGATGTGCACTGTTATAGAGTTTCGTATTAAGTTATGACTGTTCATTTTTGTCTGGAAGCTGGATGCTAGCTTCGAACATACCACTAGAGTGAGCGGTGTAATTACCAGTGTCTACCAAAACGTTGGAGGAACACACTGAACATCAACAAGGTATTAGCCAATAGTCAACATGGATCTGGTACTAGAACTATATAACACCAGTTTTTCCTCAGTCTGATTTGGGGGAGGGGACCTCTGAACATGCAGACATGTGGAAAACCAGACAAGATGAACACACGAA
This sequence comes from Acanthosepion lycidas, assembly GCA_963932145.1. Classification (NCBI taxonomy): domain Eukaryota; kingdom Metazoa; phylum Mollusca; class Cephalopoda; order Sepiida; family Sepiidae; genus Acanthosepion; species Acanthosepion lycidas. Next base: position 104,220 of record CAWVQA010001329.1, read on the forward strand.
ATGATGCAAGTGTTCTGCAATTCTATTGCTATTTCAATGGAAAATGCACTGATCAGCTACATTCTTTAGTTCCATCAGTTGAGAACTTTAGAGCTAAGACTAGCCATGCCATATTCACAGGAACAAACCATCTTCATTAATTAGTTCCATTTGGACAAGTTCTCTGTGGAACAGACTCCTGAGAGGATGCTTCCTCAATCACTACAAGCCTGGGAACAAATGTTATCTAGCTGCATTATCTGCACTTACCTTCTCTTACAGATATAAAACCTCATTCAGTAACCTTCTATGTTGAGTGCATCTTGGGTCTTATATTGGGTGAAGAATAGTGTAAAAAAATATCTACCAAATGCAATCAGTTATTTTATAATTACTATATAGATATATATATATATATATATATATATATATATGTGTGTGTGCAAATTCACCTCATTCAGCATTTGTACGAATTACTTTTTACTTGACAGATAAATCATTTTTTGTGACACACACAGCATAAATTTTACTTGTTTTATCCAGAAAAGTAACTCCAACAGCCAATGATTACTTTTGTGAAAAAAAAAATTTACAATTTTCCGCCATTTTAGATCCAAAAAGCCAAGAATAATTTTAATATAGCAGCAATGAAGAAAGTAATTTAGACTTATCCAAACAACACTGAAGAGTTTCTCTGCTTCAAAGGTGGGGTCCTAATCACTCAAAACAATGTGCTTGGTAGCAAGGTAATTTTTCAAGCAACTTGCTGAGTGCTAAGTATTAAATTTATAGAAATATTTAGACTCAGAATAAAAATAAAAAATGCAGCAAAACAAGATGGCTGAATTAGCATGAGAAAAAGAAATGCTATAGTCATAATGATTGGAAAAGTAAAAAAAATAAAGTACTCAGCCTATCTCTCTCTTATATATAATTTATGAATAAAGACAAAAGAAAAAACTTATCTTAGCTAATGTCTTTTGTCATCTGATGGACTTTATCAAGCCAAATATAAGGATTTTAGTCATCAGGTTAACTGAAAAGTCAAGGTGAATTAAGTTTTCCTTTTGTCTTTATTCATATTATACATTTAATGATATATTTTAATTATGTCTGAAATTTTACACACACACACACATATATATATATATATATATATATATATATATATATATATATAAAAAATGAACTTTATCTTAAAAACAACTTGAAATGAAAACTACAAATAGAGGCTGGGGAGGTTCATAAGTCACAGAATTTCCTTCTTGGTAATTGACAATTTTATCGGTTGTTGGGAGGCAGGATGTTTGTGTGTTAAGTGTATGTTATCTATTAATTCTATCTATATTTTTAAATTAATATATAACAAGACAGACATGCTTGCAAAAGTGTTGATGTCACACACACAAATATATAAACTTACACACATCATACATACTCCCAAAAAATTAAACCAGTTTTTCCATTGTCAGTGAGCATTCAGCAAAGCTATGAGCAATGTGTCTGCAAGATGCTTTCAAGAGGAGTTTTCTGAGCGATTGAATTAAGCAAAACACATTCTGTTGCTGTTGTGCAAGAGCATTTTAGGACAGGTTTCACAAAATTACTGCCAATTAAAAAAATCCATGTACAATTGGCTCAAGAAATTTGAAAGAGGATTTTTGTCTGAAAGTAAGTCTTGTGAGAGTTAAATTTTCTAAGCACTCTTTCACTCTTATGCGTTTCAGAAATTTCAACTGTCAACTGATTTTAAATATCAGTATTCTTTAAAAACTTCTAGTGTCTACATACAAGAGAACATTATATTTGGTTCCCATGAATATTGCCTGAATGATTGTGCTCAAGTACTTCTAGCCATTTTTAAAATCCAGGGTTATATAAACTTGTCTTTCCCATATTCAAATACTTTTAAAACTCAATATGACCTTCATACTTTATTAGTGACATTACAAGTAGTTTGCCTGGCAAGATTCTTCATTGGATAAAAAGTATCATCATTGTAAATTTTGTTTACTATCAGACATTTTAATTTCAAGATTAGGACCTCTAATTTTTGGAAACTTCTTTTAACAGTTAATTTTGTATAGTATACATGTGTCACTTACTAGTATTTGTTTAATGTTGATCTTATTGCTAAGTGATATGTTTTATTGATGTGAGTGCTAATCACACTGTGAGATGGCAAGTAAACTTGCAGGATAAAGTGTTGGAGGTGTGTATGTACAATATACAAATTTGATGTTTCTGCATCAAAGAGAATACAATTTCCCAGTGTGCCAAAAGAATTCAGAAATGACATTGTGTGGTGTAGAGTAGGGTTGTTAAATATAACAATTATTAAGTTTTTCAATTTGGCTAATTGGTAATCCTTTGAACTGGAATAAGTTTTTAATAGCTGCATATTAGGTTATTGTAATTATTTTCAATGTAGAGAATCTTCAGGGTTTAGAAATATATTATCAGCAAATGTTTTTGGTCTCATTAAAAGGATTCTAAGATAGGAAGGAGAGGCACCTCAAAAGGAAGAGGAGAAGGAGTGCCTTGAAAAGAGGGGAGAAGGGGAGAGAGGTCTTGAGAAAAAGAGGAAATATTTTGATAAAAGGATAGTGGAAGAGGAGATTATTTTATGACAGCTCTTTTACATCTATGTGGGCATTTACTATTATAATTAATGTGACAAGAGTTAGAACTTCTGTGACTTTTTATTCAAGTAGGTTCTGTAGGAATAATATGTATGAAACCACAAAAGTGGTGAAAGCAGAAATTTGTAAAACTGTTGGGCTTCATGTCCCTAGCTTAAACTCTTCCGGCTCTAACACTGCAGATTCAACAGATAATTTTTTTTTTTTTTTTTTTTTTTTTTTTAGTTGCTTTATTTCATAGGGAAGATTAGTTGTAGCATCATTTCTGGGAGGGAGTGGGGACATAGAGAGAACAGATGTCAACCAATTGGCTGAGTACCCATCACTATGTGGTAGCTTGTTTCACTGGTGTGTTGCTAACACCTTTTGACCCTTCTATACTTGCAGCTGTACTACCTTTGCATGTCTTTTTGTTTTATATCAGATGGCAAGGTAGGTGGAACACTACTCTAAACTCCAGATAAAGCAGTATCTTGGACAATCTGACAGTAAATTGTCTATCGGTCATGGAGAGAATGGACACTGGCAACTACTGGGGAGCTGAGCAGAGCCATTGACAAGTTACTTACAGGAAAGGCATCCAGCAATGGATGGCATTCTATCAGAAAGTACAATGGATGAAATGCTACCATAACATTTACGAGGAGGATACCAATTGGAGTAAATTAGCGTATAATAATAACTCCTCAGCTCAAAAAATAAGTTATATTCTAACAAATTTGGTCATTTACATCATCAACAGCTCTGTACAGTGATTCTCAATTTATTCATCTTTTTAAAATATCCAACAGCCATTCTTGACTTAATACCAACAGTAATCATCATCTAGTTTTCTTGAGCATCCGTATCTGACAGATATTTTTTCAAAATAGAAATACATTTTCTTCCCCTCTTACGTGTTCAAATATATCCAAGATAAATGTTTATAAACAACTAAAATTCTATCTTCTCAACAAAACAAAAAAAAAACAAACAAAAAAACACCTGATTTTTACTTTTTAGATTTGATGCTACATTTATTTTATTTTTATTTTATTTATTTTTTTTTAAACAATTTTGCTGGTAAATTTCATATTTGGGTATAATGCATCTCTTAGCACCATTTTACAGTAAAACCATATATATATATATATATATATATATAAATAAATAAATAAAAGGAAAAAGAAGAGGTGAAGAGAGAAAGAAACTTCCATGTAAACTGTATTTTATATAATAAAAAAATAAAAGGAGAGGGATCTATACATGAAATGTATTGATAACACACACAAAAAAGAATGTAAATTTAAAGACAACGAAGCACCCAAATTTACAAGCATTCACCAAACACACACTCAGAGAAGGATCAAGTGAATAAAGTAGATAGAAATTCAGATAAGCATTTTGTTGTAAATGTCAACACTCCTTGATTTCTTGCAACACTCCCACCACCCTGTCTTATTTATCTCTAATTCAAAATCCTTACATAAGAGAACTTGTAACTCCACCTCAACCATGAATGTAGCTGGCATTGAAAACACCTGGCTTTGTTCCAAGCAAAGGAAGAAAGAGAAAAAAAAAAGATTACATACAATGAAAATATATAAGAATCAGGGACTCCTCAATGCATTTTCAATTAATACATATGTTACTTTAATATGGTTCTATTTCATAAATTAATACCAAAATAATGTGAGAAAAAAAAATTGAGTGATATTAGCAAAAGATTTCTATAAAAATTAGTTAAACTTTATAATTAAGCATTCAAACAATTATGTTTGATATAGATTTTGGTTTCTGCAAATAATTTGATGCCAGATTACTGGTGAAACATGTCAAGCTAAAATTTTGTTCAATTTTTATATTTCCCATTCTGTTTATGATTGTGAAAGGAAATTGTTTGGCTCTAACTGAAGAAAAAGAGAGTCTTTATGTATCTCAATGGCATGCAACTTTGTCTACAGACAAAGGCTGAAAGAGAGAATTTTATGAGAATATCAACAAACCCCTAACATGAACCAGATTGTAGTGAAGGAGGTGAGTGGGGAGAAAAAAAATAAAATCAATGTTTTTCAGGACACTGAAATTTTATTTTAGGTTAGTGTATAAACAGATTTTTTTAATCAATTCACTCCAAGCAAGGCAATAAAGCCACTAGGGCACAAAAGGTAACTAAGTGCTAGAGAATATGAGAAAATCTACTATTAAGGAGTGAGGACAATAAAAGAACAAGAATTAAGAAGACAATGATTGACATTGCATTTAAATTTTTAAAGTTGACTGGGAAGCAAGAAGGCAGAAGAGAGTTTCACAAGTGAGAAGTGAAATAGAAGAAACTGTTAGCATAGAACTTACATTTACATCTAGCAGCCATTCCAACTGTAAATTGATGAGACCATGCCACAAATCTCAATGTGCTTAAATTCAGGCAGTCTAGGTATCATAGTGAAAAGTTCATCAGAACAATTATCATGAAAATATAGAAAAGGCAGTGGGAAGCTATGTTATAGCAGTGGAAAAGGGACTGAAAACAAAATGCCATTGTCTGGAGCAATAGTATTGCATAGATGAAGAAGAAATAATGCTGATGACATTGAGAAAATGAAAACAATGCTGATAACAAAAAGAAGAAAAGATCAAAATGTTTGATGCTGAAAAAGACAATATATTCTTTTATTTTCTGCAGATTTAATTTGAATGTGAATTGCAATTAAAGTCATAAATATTAATAGCAATAACTAAAGAAAATTTCTTTCTAAATATTTACCAGCTGGTAACACTTCACACAGCCAATTCTGGTGAAATAGGAGCAAGAAATTCTAACGTTCCTGTATTTTGCCTGCCCAGTTGAAGCCCCCATTTGTAATTTAGGTAAATTGTATGCAAGGTTCTAGTGCTTTTAAAACTATCACTAATTTGTAGTGTGGCCAAAAACCTGTATAAAAAGTGTGCTACACACACAAAAGAATCAACAAAACTCAACCTGTGCTGGACAAAGCTTGTTTCAGCTATGTACTGGTATCATAGATAGGAGACTGTGCACTAAACACTCCAAGCCATACAAGTGAGGAAATCAAGATGAATTGCAGAAGGGTATTTAAAAAAAAAAAAAAAAAAGAAAAAAAAAGAAAAAAAAAAAAAGCCTCATAAATTTAGCATCTGAAAAAGATTGAGTTACTTTCAACACACTATATGTCAAAGATACAGCAGTCGGTCATCTAGTGAGGATTGGATGACAATTTGTAGTGTTTAAAATTTCTATTGCCCAAAGAAAGACTATTTTGGCAATTTTCCAAATGAGGAAGGGCCTTTCTGCTAGCTTAGCAAATTGGCATTCCACATTGTGTCTTGGGCAACAATGGAAAATAACCAACAAGGCAGGTCCTATTAAGAGATAATATGATGTAGTCAATGTGAATCATTTTCAGTGACTTGTTAACAACAGCACATGTTCACTGAGATGCAGCTCCTCTAGATTAGCTCATTTCTCATTCATTTATTATTCTTTTCTTTCAACAGGTGTATTAATTTGAGGTAATATTATAAGTTTCTGTTGGAGAGGAGAGTTCAATTATAATTGAGTGCTCCTTCAATTGTAGCCATGTACCAGATTACTTCAGAGGACATTAATGTAAAGTTTGTCTGTAGACAAAGAATTGCAGATTTGGTCTGGGTGTTTAGGTATCAAGTTTACAACCCATAGAATTACTTACCATATTCCACACACAAAATACCTTTCACCTCCACATTTTGAAGAAAAAAACAATATAGGAAAGCAAAATATTTCAAAGATTTTTTAATAGATGGAAAACAAATTCTTAGCTCCAAGATTTTCCAAAGATATTTAGTATTGAGGGTTCTTAACAAGAATCAAAAACAATTTTCTTCATTTTGCTGATTGCTACCCCTCAAACTAGGTACCTCCTAAAGAAATACAAAAAAAAAGAAAAAGAAAAAAAAGATACCTCAGGTTTACTAGGTTGGTGCAAAAATAATGACGTAATAATGTCGTTTTTTGATGTATTTTTTAACGTCAAAAAACGACATTATTACGTCATTATTTTTGCACCAACCTAATAAAATAAGAAAATCTTTCTTGAATCTTTTATTTTAGTTTTAATTTCAAGTTAATAGATTAAATTTAATATTTCTAAAGAAAAAGACTTTGCTGTATTTCAAAAACTAATTTAAATTGACTGGAAGAAGATTTTTTGTTTGTTTTTTTACTAAAATAGTTGATTGGTGCTACTTTTTAGTTGTCTTATTACCATGTATTTCTCTTCATTAAAAATCTTAAAATGAAATATACTTTTCTCAAACTTTATTTGATGAATATTAGGTGATTTAAAGTACAAGTAATCTAATTTGAAACAACTATTATTTACTTTATGTTTAAAATATTGTGGAAACACATTTTCTAACCAGACAGTAGCTGTTTAAGGTATATGCAGGTTCGACTGCATGATGATTGATATTTATCTAATGTTGTTCTATAGGGTGAAGAAGTGTTATAGTGAATTAAATGTGAGCACCTTTTACATATAATTTTTAAGTACACAGAAATATTAAAAATTTAAGAAAACATTCTCCATAAGGTAATGTTTTATTGAATTTTAAATATTTTTAGCTGTAAATTTACTATAGTTATTGCTCTTATTTTCTGTTAATGTCATATGTGGTCGACTGTATATATAAAATGGGCATGTTTATACACAAGAAAAATATTCAAAATTCTTTTAAAAATATTGGTGTGTGATGATTTGTACTAAGCTTTTCAATTTATGATTAGTAAATATAGTTTTCATTAAATATCTAAAAGGACAAATTAAGAGCAAATTTTTAAAGATTAAAAAAATTGTTTAAAACTTAATTTATTCTAATTAAAATGTAAAATGAAAACAAATCTTGTAAAAATTCATTATTGAAAAAAATTTTAAGACAATACTTTAATGTATATTATTTATAAAAGCAATTTCTAATTAAATAATGTCAGTTTTATTACATTTTTTTATTTCACGATTAAGAGCACATTTTTGTTAAATGAATAACTTGGAAAAAAAAAAAAAAAAAATGCTGTTACATTCTCCAAGGAGTCCTGATTTTAATTAATATAAAATATGAAGGACAAAATTTCTGGAAATTTCATAAGGTGGGCATAACAGATGTAAAAGATTAAAAAAAAAAAAAAATTAAAAAAAATAAAATTTCTACCAAGATTTTATTCATTTGGGAACAAGCCCTGAAAGTTTCATTAAAAGCCAACAATTATTTTAATTTTGCAAGAAATTTCAGAGCAATGGTTATTTTTTACTGCAAAAAAGACATTAAAATTTCATAATTTTTGCTAATGCAAAAAAAAAAAAAAAAAAAAAAAACAAGATTTTTAACCAAAATTTCTAATGTGGCAGAAAGGATTAAAAAAATTTAATAAAAAAGTCAAAAAATACTTTGGTTTTTCCTCTTAGTAATGATAAACATTTTGCTAAAGCTTTTTATCAAGTTTGTGGCCTTTTTCAGTAAATTATTGGAGGTACTCAAACTGAATTATCAGAAATTTGGGTTATTTCTGAAACTACTTCTGTTGCATATTGAATCAGTTTGATATTAAAATAATCTAGGGCTAACTAATATATATATATATATATATATATATATATATATACACACACACACACAAACAAGTGCAGCAACTTCATTAGATGGCTTCATTTAATAAAGGAATAATGAGATGAGAGTCAAGATGAATGTATTCAATAATTACGTGAAACATGAACTTTTTTGAAACAACTTTTTGTAATATGCAACCATAGAATAGTGACAAAGTTTTTTTTAAAGATCTCATTGCTTGAAGTTACATAATTCTCAATCTATTTTACACAGCTACACAATCTCTAATCATGAGGAAACTTATCAGTGATTGCTCAATACTGTGAAATCGGTAAACTAAGCATGAAAAAGTGAAAAGCTGTTAACTATGCTGACACTTGTGGTCCTACCTAGGATTGAACTCACCATCCTTGGATAACAAATTTCTGAAGATATTAAATTCCTACTTAATGGATGTGTTCTAAGCAGTAGCAGTAGCTTGTCTCCCTGCCAAAGTGGATTTAACCTTTAGGCATTATATAAGTTTATTGAAATTTTTCCTCAGTAAACATTTTTTCTGGTGAATTGCTGTCACTCAGTTTATTGAGCAAGATCCTGTTTTATCATCTATTTTTTAATTTTTTTTGTCAATCGCTATCTACTATTCCCCTGATTAAAATAGGATTTTACTGAACTAAGTGACAGCACTATGCTGGAAAGACGTTCACTGAGGAGAAATTTCAATAAACTTTTTTATTTTTTTTTAACCAGTTTCCCTTTATCATTAATAAAAAAAATATCTAAAAACACTGAGGAGGCTGATTTCTTCAGATAAAGCTTCTCCCAAAAGAGGACTTTGTTGCAATGTGGCAACTGACTATTTGTCATACTGCTGTTCCTCACACTGTTGACATTTGACCTTACTTTTGAGATGCAGGTACAATCATGGAACTACATTCAAGAAAGAACACAATAAGAATTTCATTCTTCTCACTAAATTCTTTAGATGTCAGCTGAACTCTTCAGCTTTTCTTAGAAAATCTTAAGATTAAAAAAAAAAAAAAAAAAGAAAATAAATGGAAGCAATAATTTCTGTTTGTGATAATTGTGTATGAATTTATGAAAAGCTCAGAACAATAAATTTTCCTAATTTGTGATATAAGATTTCTGAACACTTAGAAGGACTTGGCCTAAAAGTTGGACTTAGTTTAAATTATATCCATGCTAATTACATTTAAGTAACTGTTGCATCCATTAAAGTTTATATAAATTAATAGACCTTTGTGAATATTGTTGTATATACCTCTATGACGTGCCTTTAGAAGAACAAAGAGTATACAAAAATCTAATTTCTGATAAAATTTATGTTTGTAAACAACATTTTAAATAATTTCTTTGATGTAACATTACTAATGGCAAATAAAACTAATTTTTCATAGAAGTCATTTTGTTTTTTCAAACTTTTTCTTTGTAAGATGTCCTTGATAACTTATGAATAAAATATAATATGCTCTTTCTGATATTCTCTGCTGTACAGCAAAAAGATTTTTCCTTGGAGCTGATATTTTGCATTGTTTTACATGAACTAACAATTCAAGATGGCTACCAGGTCACATGATCTCAGTTCAATTAAAAAATAGTAGATTATGATTGGCTAATTATGATGAATTAAGTATTAAAGCTCCTGCATAAATAAAAAAGGTCTTTTGAGTTCCACTCTCCATGGCTGATTGATTGATTTTCTGTTTGTTTTACAGCTTTTCAAACTCTTTATAAATTATTTAAAGCCAAAACATTTTGGATTGTAAGTGTGTGTTTGTGTGAATACTGCACTAACAATCTCAAGAATAATGATTTTTTTTTTCCAGATACAAATCCTACTGTTTAACCAATATCAGGTACAAGTGTATTTGTACGTAAGTGAATCTAATGAAGCTGACTGGAATTCAAAATCAGCTCTCAGATTTCTCATTCAGAATTGAGAGCCATTACACCACATGCACATCAATTTCCATGGAACTGCTTTGCTACCATTTTTTTTTTTGTTAATTCATTTTATATACTGAGTTACTGACTTGAAGAAATGATACCAGATTATGGTCAATCCATTTCAACCTGGTGACCTTATTTTTTTTTTTTTTTTTTTTTTTTTTTTTTTTTTTTTTAAATGTTTGAACTTGTTAACATCCAAATTTTGGTATTGTGATCCATGTTACTTAAAGTATTAATGAAGAAATTTTTAATTTTCATGAGATTTTTTTTATTAAAAACATCAAAGTTTATAGCTTATTGATTAACATTATTTTTCACAGTAGAGATACTAAACAAGAGAATTTGAAGGGCCACTCTAGAATATTCAATCAATCCTTGAAATTTAGTTACAGCAATTTAAAAACAGTCATGTTATGACTGTTTTTAAATTGCTGTAACTAATTAACTGTAAAAAAAATTGACATTGTATTTAGGTAACCAAAGGTCAGCTTGCTCTAACATTTTGAAAATTTCAATTTGGTATGTATATTTGCTATTATAGCAGGTTGAACAAACCTGAAGTAAATTAGTTTTTTCATTTGACTGAAATGACATGACTAACCTGTGGATTGAATAAAGGATTCAGTTCAAAATTCCTTAAGATTGTTACCAACTATGACAGACAGCTAAAAGAAAGCTGGAGTGTATAACAACCATAGTGAGTAGATTCATCCCTGATGAACTCTGTTGAAAAATAAATAAATCTTTCACATTTTTATGAATCTTCCTTTGCAATCTTTTGAAGTTAAGATATTTAACATTATGAGGAGGAACTACTTATTCATCTAAGACATTTGAAGAGTTAATGGATGCACCATGAAAAACAGATATGCTTATTCTCTGAAGTGATAAACTGTGCGTGTACATGTGTGTGTACATCACATTCAATACTCTGTATTAAGAATGTCCTGTTAAGGGTTTTATATATATATATATATATATATATATATATATATATATATATAAAAGAAAAGATTTTGTTTCAAATCCAGACATGGGAAACACATTATTCCTCCCAAATTGTATAAGCACAAAATTATTTTTAATGACTTTCTAGGTAACAGGCATTAGAAGCAATAAAATCTATTTAGATATACCTCAGAATGAATAGGTTTTTTATGGTTTACATGTCATTAAAAAAATAAATTGCCCTGTATTTTGAAGAACAGTCTGCTTTCCCAGTTTACATAATGCAATAATTGAGAATAATCTAAAACATGTCTTTTTGAAGTATTGAAACATCAGGATTTATCAATTTTTTGCAATTTCTTTTGAAAATATCTAAGCAGATGGCAAGATTTACATGTGAATACAAAGGAGTACAGATGATGAGGAGGAGGAGGATTATGTATACCACTATTATTACAAAAATGCAACTAACATTTTTGGCATATGAGAACTTCTTAGAAAGTTGTCATGAGAAACTGAAGCAACTTTCATCTGATAAAGAAGTCATTTTAACATCAAAAATGATAATTAAAAAAAAAAAAAAAAAAAAGAGAGACAAAAACTGATGAGTAATTAAACTGGAAGAAAATATTATCCAATCAGATTCCACACCTCCAGCCCTTTTTTTTCCCCCCTTAATTAAGATGGTTTGAAGAGAGATATGGAGCAATTGTTCTCTTTAGTTAAATTGTAAAAAGTAAAAATGCTATATAACTGCTCTGTTTGGTATCTGACAATCTATTTCTACGTTGGCACCAATAATCAGTGTTCAAAGCCGAGGTAAAAGCCAGAATTTTGAATGCAGATTTTCCAAGAAAACAACCTCTTCTCTCTTGGATGACTGATAAATCTAATCCAGCCATTTTGCAGTGTGTATGTGTGCCCAAAGTAACGGCTCTTATTTTATGTTGGCTTACTATGGCTGAGGAGAATATTGCAGTAGAGATTGAATTTTTTTTTTTTTTTTTTTTTTTTTTACAGACAGCAGCTGAGTGACAATTTGATAAAATGACATGACATAAAAGTGTGCTATTGAATTCTCCCATACAGAAAAATTACACCTAATGGCCTTCATTGATTCCTGCTGAATGTTTATAGAGACTAAACAGTGAACATGAACACAGTTAAACAAAATGGGGGTAATACAATTTGACAATAGTCACTGTGTGAAAATCATACTTACAAACCAAACATAAAATGTAAATTCTTGTTTATAGATGGTGAAAATGCACAGCTACTTGTGGGTCACCACAAGTAGCTATGTAAGAATGTTTTGTATCTTCCCAATGATGTTATTGTCTTCGTTATTTTTTATAGTTTCCATGGAAATTAAAAGGAGACATTACTTCCAGATAATAGTTATTTTTATTAATGGATGGTTGCTTTTGTTGAATGTAAACATCTTCAATAATCTTTATTCTATTTTCCAATTACATTTATGGATTATTTTTGTATTGTTAGAGAGAAGCTACCTAATGTTATTACAGTCATTGTGGCACTTGATAATATTTTCAATTTGTTCAGATAAACGGTATTTGAAACTGCATGAAAGAGTAATTGTTGTGTAGCCTATATAGGACATGTTTGTTTATATAGAGATGCCATCTTTGCTTGGACAAATAAATTCATAAACAACATTTGCCTTATGTAGACCATTTGAGAGTCAAGAGATTATTTTTGATAATTAGGTTAACGGTTAAATTTTTTTTTTATAGTAAATGATAAATATATTTTTATGTACATGTTTGCTGTGTCTATGCATTAGCATTTTTTTTATTGCAATTTCATCCTTTCAATAGTTACGGAGCATTTATTTTTCAAAATGTGTTCAAAACATTGTTAATCTTATTTTAACATGCATTCTTCAATGCACATTATATATATGAAAATAAATATACTGCTTAATAAATAAACAGAGCATCTACTCAAATATGGGTATCTAAAAGAAAAAAAATGTTTAAATTGATAATATATACAGAAGGTCTTCAGGTTATGTTGGACCTGATATATGGTATTTCCTGGTTACAGTGCCATCTCCCATATATGTCATCACATGGCACTATACGAGGAAGACAATGTTGTACACCATATTGGATCGTGTTACATTCACTATCTCTCATTTTTTTTTTTTTGATCATCATTATGGCTCCCCAGTGTAAGGCAGACTTATAGTTGCCTATGTGAGTTCCAGACTAAATTGAAAATCAGTTTATGTCGTGCCATAGGAACAAATATCCAATGTAAGTTGAGGATACTCTGTATATATATATTTTGTAAAATTCATTTGTGTGATGCTTTGGTACACATCATCAGTGATGTTTCTAGTCGAGGTTCATTAGGAGTTTCGGATCTTTCAACATCGTAGCCTCTCTGCAGTGACCCAGGTATTAATTTTCGTGTCATCGATCAGCTACAATTTTCTCCATTTTTTTTCTTTTTTCTTTTTAAATGAACTACTGTGACTCTTTTTTGGCAATTTATAGATGGATAACTCCTTGTTCAACAGGAATCTATGCTCTTCCATATATTAGGTTGGTGCAAAAATATAGTAACATATGTGAGAAAACGACATTATTTTTGCACCAACCTTATATATATATATATATATATATATATATATATATATAGGATGCAAGTTCAATTCTTACCGGAGAATGCATATTTTCTATGAAATTTCTCAAACATCCAGGCCAGTAAATGTAATTAACACTAAATAACAGAGCATTTACTTAAATAAGTGTATCCATTAAAAAAAATAACATATAAACAAAATATATTAAATAATTATTGGATTTAATCCATTTCCATATGATATATTGTCATTGTTTACGTTAGGATACAAATACAGAACAGATATGATAGACTGAGAAAGATCAGCAAAAGTGTGTGTTTAAAAGTGTGTGTGTATATATATATATATATATATATAAAAAATGTTATTTGACTCATTATAAACTTTCATGAAATATTTGAACTTATGAATTGAGCACACTTGTAGTCGTTAATGCTTATATCTTGTATATAATGCACTAAAAATTCCCTTTCTTTACTGAGTGTGCTGATAGGGTGAGAGACTCCAACTGATGTCATAGCGGCTGTGTTTCAATCCCAGCTTGAAGCAATCGCATCATTTTCTCCACAAATTAATACAACGATTTAAAATCAATCATCAATTTCTTACAAAAGATGTGTGACATGCAGCAAGGTGTGGGTAATTTGGCTAGTATATATATTTTATATAAAATTTATTCATTGTAGCTATGGACTTTTTGGAAAAAAACCAACATTTTAATAAGAGCCAACTGGAAATTGATAGAAATGTAAAATGGCATTAATGTTATATGTACTTTAATATGTTGTTGTAATATTCATAATAAATTCTGTTGAGTGTTGGTTTATTGATTTGAGAATTTGAAGCTTTATTGTGTGTGTGTGTGTGCATATATATATATATATATATATATATATATAATTTAAATTTGAAAGCATAACATTATCCCTTCATTATATTTTTGCTAGTGTACAGGAGTGTAAAATTTCTACATTTTGTTAAGTCATCATGGAATTAAAAGCATCAGCATAAAATTATGCCTAAAGTTTAAATCCACTTTGGCAAGAAGGGAGACAAGCCTGCTACTGCTTAGAAAACATCAATTAGGCTGAGGAGCGGGAATCTAATAACTTAAGACATATGTTAACCAATGATGGCAAGTTCAATATTTGGTAGGACCAGAGTCAGCATAGTTAATAGAAAGTACATATTTTTTTATCAGCTATTGTGGCATTGCAGTGAGAAAATATTTTGACAAGATATATTACATTGAGAAAATAGAGAGAAAAGTAGATTCATGCCTTTTCCAAGAGAACAAACAACCATGATCTGCTTTGCAATTCAACAATATGTGTCACTCAACACAAATGTACAAGAGTGCAGATGAAATCAATACATGCCCACCACACCCTATTTATTTGATACTTGGAAAAAGTGTATTAAATCTTGCCTTGCCTGATTCTTGATATTTACTAAATTTAAATTTGTCTGGCACAAGGACATGAGTTGGGAAACTGTCGGATCAATCTTCCAGATGTGGGAAGCCTGCCTGCTTTGAAAAGAACAGCACTTAAAGTACTGGATTGCAGTTGAATTTGATCACTGACTGTGTTGGTTCTAGTCATGAATGGGAATGACTGCGAAACACTTGCCCCTCCCTAATTTATGTGCAGAAGCACACAAATGCATGCTGGGATTTCTCCATCATAGCTAATATAATAGTCCTGGTCTGTCTTGCGTTCAAGTCAGAATGCTACATTCATTTATCCAAACTTGCTTGTGTGTCAACCCCAATTCTTAGTTTGTGAACATTTTGCTATATTACGGTTGTTTTGCTGTTAATTTGCTTTGCATATATTTGCTTGCTTTTTAATATTATTTCCCTGTTTTTTTTGGGGGGGTGGGGGTTAATATTGCTTATTATGAACTTTGTAAATTCTGTTTGTTGGGCAGTTCGGCCATTTATTTATATTTAATCATGGCCTCTCAATCTACAGGTTATGAGCTCAGC